>MKEJ01092974.1:0-14386 GCA_001753735.1 Embelia ribes
TTGGAGACATTGTGTATATTTCCCTATACTATGTGAGTTGGGCAGGTTTGTTCTCATTATTATATCATGTGACCACTGTTTACCATGATTCCCTCACGACCCGAGGTCACCGATTTTCGGGGCGTGACAAGATAAGTGAGAGAACACTGAGTCTTATGACTCAATACATTTGCTACCACATTCGCCTTCCTAGGATGATACTCGAGATCAAAATTATGCTGATCCAAGTACTCTATCCACCTCTGCTGACGGATATTCAGATCCCGCTACGTAAACACATACTTAAAAAATTTATTATCAGAATATACCTCAAACTTCTCGTTGTACAAATAATACTACCAACACTTCAATGCAAAAACAACAACAACAAGTTCAAGCTCAAGAGTCGGATAATTCTTCTCATGAATTTTTAACTTTCGATGCGCACATGCCACCACTTTACTAAGTTGCACAAACATGCAATCCAATCCCTCTTTTAACGCATCACAATATACAGTCTAACTGATACCTAGCTCCGAAATGATCATAATTGGAATTGATGTCAATAAAGCTTTCAAAGTAAGGAAAGACTCCCCGTATTGAGCATTCCACTCGAACTTCATACCCATATGAGTTAGCTTGGTCATTGGGGTATCCAAATGCGAAAAATCCCAAATGAACCAGCGATAGTACCCCATAAGACCTAAAAAACTGTAGATTTTGGACACAAATTTTGGTAATTCCCAGCCGGTAATAACCTCAATTTTTGACAGATCAACCGTCCTACCATTTTTGGAAACAACATGACCAAGAAAACACACCTTACACAATAAGAACGTGAAAGAACAACATCCAAATGTTCATGATGTGCCTTTTCAGTAGGCGCATAGACAAAAATGTCATCGATAAACACAACAAAAAAAGCGATCAAAATACAGCTGAAACATATAGTTCATCAAATTGATGAACACATCCAGCGCATTAGTCAGACCAAACGGCATCATAAGAAACTCAAAATGCCCATATCGAGTACTGAAAGCAGTTTTCGGAATATCATATTTTTAAACACGCAACTAATGATACTCTGAACACAGTTCAATCTTCACGAGAAATTTAGAACCCTACAATTGATCAAACAAATCATCAATCCTAGGTAAATGATATTTATTTTTCACGGCACACAATTCAAGTTACAATAGTATATACACATCCACATGGTGCCATCTTTTTACGGCACGAACAATGCAGGAGCACCTCATGGAGACGGACTGCACTGAATGAAACCATTTGACTTCAGGTTCTCGATCTAGATATACAACTCATCTAACTCAATCGGAGCCAACTGATATGGAGCCATAGAAATAAGATAAGTTATTGGAACCAAATCAATAGAAAACTTGATTTCCCTTTCGAGAAGAAGCCCAGTCAAGTCATTAGGGAACACATCTGCAAATTCACATTCCATGGGAAAAGAATTGAATCCCGACATCAACTCATATGAAAGAGTAAGACTAGCTACCATACATGCCATACTAGCCTAAGCCTTACGAGCATAAGGAAGAGAAGGTAAATGCTCCCCTTGATAACACACCTCAAAACCCGACACAGTTTTTATCGAAACCCATCTCTGCTCGCAATCAATAATAGCATGAAAGTGCGACAACCAATCAATGCTAATAATGATATCAAAGCCTAGCATAATAAATACAACAACAATATATTTAAAATTTTGATCAACAATTATCAACTCATACTATCGACACACACTACTGGTACCAAATACATGCTCCCCAGACATATCAATATATATAGGAGTGCTCAACTCCTCAACAGGCAATTGCAACATATACACAAAATGTGCAAAATTGAATGAACAAGAAGCACTAATGTCAAATAACACGTGTGCCCAAGTAGAAAGTAAAGATTGTATACGTTGCACTATGTAAGGCTTTGTAACCTCTGGTCTCTGCGGCATAGCACAAACACGAGCCTAATATATCTGGTCTTATTGAAATCCCCTATGAATACCACCACTACTACCCCAAGAAGGTCCCGTACCCTAAGCAGAATATGAAGTAGGAGGAAGAATGTACGGTATCATCAGAGTTGCAACAGGAGTAGAAGATGGAGCAGATCTAGGTGAACTGTTCGGAACAGCAAACCCCTTAGGATACCTTGACTGCATGTGCCCCTTACCCTCTTACCTCCTACATGCCACCAACAGACACATAGCCTGTATATGATCCTCTACACCACAAAAGGTTACATATAGTAGGAAGAAAACAATCATGAGACAGATGACCTTGCTGGCCATAACGGTAGCATCCCAAACTCTGCACTGTTGGGCTGAGAAGCAGAAACTGGGCAGACCGGGGTCACCTACCATGAAAAGGAGCAAACAATGAGTCACAGGATCTCTTTCAACCCCAGCCCTGGCCAACACTCGCACTGCCTCCCCCACCAATGCTAACACTACCACCATTGCCACAGTAGCTCCCAGAAATAGCCCCCGCATTAGAAATAGGTAGAGAGCTAGAAGACTAACCTGAAGGCCTAAGAGAAGAGCATCAAGAATTTGCTGCCTCTCAAGTAAACTCTTCTCAACCTTCATCCCCGCACTCACACTGTCCTCATAAGACTTATGCAACCCTAAAATTGCTATGCTTTTTATAGCTTGGCATAAGCAGCTCTCAAACCTATGCACACGTCACTCCTTAGTAGCAACAAGCTCGGGTACATAATGAGAAAGGCTAGTAAAGTCTCCCCATTATTGTTGCACCATTGTATTCTTCTTGACCAAATTTACAAACTCGGTCCTCTTTCTCTCCTGAAGAGTATCGAGAAAGAACTCTTTGAGGAACGAGCTCCAAAATGCCTCCCATTTACCTCCTCAACCACACACTTCCTCATGGCCCTTCCACTACTTGATCGCTTCCCTGTGTAAGAAAGATGGCACCGTAGTCATCTGCAAATGATCATCTTGCATCCCGAGCGAATAGAAAATATGTTCTATCTTCATAAACCAATGCTCTAACATAATAGCCTATTCGTCATCCCTGAACATCGGAGGATCCGTATTCCTAAATTGCATCTGTGCCACCGAGGCTTATGTCTTACCACTAGATCCACTCTCCCTATGTGGGCTTTTTGCCAAATTTTGGAACACCTCCTTCATCATACGTAACATACTAGAGGAATCCACTTCTTGTTGGAGGACATTTCCACCACCCGGTTGCGGAATAAAATTTATTTCCACTTCAGGTTGCTTACGTATTGGATCACGGGGCACTTATTCCTTGCTTTCCTTACTTCTCCACAGTTTGTATCTCAGCTTCCCGAGCCCGAGCAAGCATAACCTCTACATCATCAATATCGCGACCATCCACCCTTCCACTACGGCCACCACGTCGTCCACCAATACCGCCTCATCTACCACCACCACCACCACCTCGAGCCATGAAGACAATGAAAGCTTTCCAAAATCTTCACACATCACAAATAAGAACAAGTAAAACATTAGTTAAATTCACACAAATGATTTACTCTGCGCAACGCCTTTATAAAATATATTCAACGCCCATACAATATACAACTCCATGAAATTATAACATACTATACATGAAACATTGCAAAGCACGCCATGCCTATGCTCATGTCCCTGCCACAGACCCACCCGCAAGCTTCCAAAGTTTACATAACTTGGTTAGCTCTGATATCAACCTGTCACTCCCCAAATTACGGAAAACTCAGGGGTGAGTATTTTCCATTTTTAAAGAAAAGGAAAAGAAAAATATATAGTTTGATAGCTAATGAAAAGTGAAGGAAAACACGCTAATTCGCCACATTCACACAATATATTCTACTACAGTAATATCAAAATGAGCAAAAGTAAAATATACATATATCTGCTAACATGTAAAATACCGATACCAACGATAAACGTAAACACCTTGTTTGCAATATACATAAAAGTGAAATGCTCGTCAATATACCTAACATATTATACCTTATTCTAACATAATTAAATACTGCCACATAAGGTTATAACGAGCTGTAATATGTCAATAGATACATTAAGTATATAACAACTACTCGCTAATAAAACGACTACACATAAGGCTACAAAATAATACATCAAAATTAATCTTCAACACATATCTGCACAATGCATGTCCAACTCAAGGACGACCCTCACCACTCGCCTCAGCACTTGCATCGCAATATAAGTATAATATACCAAAAAAAAAAATATACGAGTTAGCCTTCTAGATAATTTGATAAATGTGATGTTATATGGTGCCTTAAGTGTAACATGAATGCACATAATAGGTATGAATGTGATGTAATGATATGCCAACATATGCACACTAACTACCCTCGCCAACACACCCTCGGGACTATATCTCTTTCCCTTTTCAAACACCTTATGATTCACCTCCCGCGTGGTAAAGCCAATCATAACCTTCATTGATCTGTTACCCATGTGGTAACGCTAATCAATGGTCAATCCCAATGCAGGTTTTTCAACTTTTACTATAAGGCGTCGAGCCTTCAGTTTAAATTAAATTTTCTTGTAAATAATTCGACACTTGTCCTGAAAAGAAATAAAAATGGACTCAACCTCATGAATGCAACATACCACGTATTCTTAAAACTTTGCTTTAAATTGAACAATGCATTTTCCACACATAAAAAGGTATCATCTTATTCACGCTATCGCATTTAAAACCTCACTTTGAAGTCATTTTCAACCTCACAACATATCGCATTCAAATTTCATTTGAAACATGACACACTTTTACATGAATATATGATATATGCATCAATATAAATTATGTTCTACTCCTACACATGCTTGAATTATAAAGTAAGTATCAAAAGAAATTAACATAAACAATAAGTAATTAAACACATAAGCCAACACAAAAATTACATATTAAAGTACAACACATAAACTCCCGCTTATACTGTTATTCTATAGACTACTTATTCCTTACTTCGCGCTAGAAAATACCAAAGCAGCATACAAAATTTCCCTCAAATCTGCCTTCACTTCGCCTCATGATTTGATATAGGAAATGACTTCAGATCAACACACACCTAGTTATAAGAATGATTTATGCAAGATAAGGAACAAGAAAAGAAACATATTTCAACTTACCCCTAAGTCACGGAAATCAAGACATCATGAACGAACAAAACTTGAAGCAAGATCACCTTAAAAGAATGATCAAGCAACAAGGATTCCAAATATGTACTTTAATTTGACATACAAAAACTTGTGATAGATGAAACAAGCCCAAAATGATTGAAGAAAACCAAAATCCCCAAATCACCCCCACACTCTCTCTCTCTCTCTCTCTCTCTCTCTCTCCACCAGCCGCCTCATCACTATAAATACCTCCATCTCTCTCTCTCCTCTCCGTTTCGCTTCCTTCTCCAGGAAGCATAACTCGGCCCAGAAAGAGAGAGAGAGAGAGAGAGAGAGAGCTGAGGCCTTTACTGCGTGTATGTACTCCGTTACTCTTTGTGTCTATTTTGATCCATTCTATGTGCATTATCTGTTGGATTTTATTCCCCAGTGAGTGATTTTTTGCACTTTGATTGTTTATATTTCTGTGTAATTACTCTGTATAGCAAATGTAGATCATTATTGTTTTCATGTAAACTGTATTTATCTAATTAATGCAAACTTTTCGAAAATTTCAAAAAATGCACGCATCGACAATTATGCAATACTTTTACACAGTTAGATTTGGTGTGTTGATTATGTTTTTAAGGGAAGAAATTAATTATCAACGCATATGATATAACGATTTAGATCATTGTACTAGACATAATTTTCTCTACTCGTCCCTCCCCATATAACCCCAATCTCTTTCTCTCTCCTCCTCCTTTCACTTCCTTCTCCTGTAAGCCTAATGTGGTGTGAGTTGGCGGATCCAAGATCCACGGATAGGATAGGGGGGTCGATTTCACCTCAGCTATACCTAAGTTATATATATATACATATATTTTCTTCTCCCACTGTTGTTCTATTCTGTTAGCAAAGATGCATTCGAATCACTTGCTTCTCGAGGAGCCGATCAGGATGGCCTCCATCCTCGAGCCTTCCAAATCCGTGAGTACATCTATCTATCTGTCTATCTATCTATCGTATGTAATTGATTCTGCGTTTTGATTTGGGAATTTGGGCTGAAACGGCGTCGTATGTGGTGCAGAATTTCTTTCCGGCTATGACTAAGATCGTGGGGACGCTCGGGCCGAGGTCTCGCCCCGTCGAACTCATCTCTTCTTGTCTCCTGGCTGGGATGTCTGGTATTTTCCTCAATTTCACCATCTCTCTCTCTCTCTATATATATATATATATACATATATATATATATATACTCAAGCATATATGTGTAGGGACCATAATTGACTGTTTTAAAAATATAGTAAGTAGTATGGTTGGGAAACAAGATCGTGAAACATGATCTTGAAAATACAGGAGAATCGGAAAGTGGAGGTGTGAAGAATTATCGAATATAATAGAATAGGAACTGTTTGAAAATTTAATAAGCTCTGATTAGAAAGATATTTAATTATTAAGATGGTTATATGTTTTTTGATTTAAATTATTTTTAGTAATATTACAAATAGTATTAGTATCACAGAAAAATAATTAAACGAGATTAATTTTGCTTTTGGAGATTTTCCTAGATGTAAGAGAACTTCTCCAGCGAGGTTTTAGTGTGAGTTTCCGAAATAAAAAGTTTCTACTATAGAAACAAATTTCCCTTATCCAATTGTTACTATTGTAGATACATGTATGATTGTATGTCTTTGTGTTATGTAATTGTCTTGTTGGATGCTTCTGGTATAATTGAAAACATAGTTTTTTGGTTTAAATAAAGCTCTGGCAGTTTGTTAAAGTGGAACATTATTTTGCATTCTGATAAAACAAAAAGGAATTTATGAGTTATAAGCATCAACGAATGTCCACTGGCAGACACAACGGGTGAAAATATCTATATTCCTACCTAGTCATATTTTCGCACACTAGAGGGTATTAACTTTAAATTCCCGTCATGTTATTAATTCCACACCCGGCCAAACAGGACAGAGCTAGGAATAAAAAATAGTGTTGGGGGGCTGAACATTGTAAAGTTTATTTTGGGGACTAAAAGCCAAATATATAAAAAAAAAATCACACTAAAATATTGGACATGCAGTGGGTTTATAAAATTTATGGGGGATTCTGAAGCCCCCTAACAAATATTTGGCTCCCGGCAGCCAAAAGTGCATGTTTGTTTAGTTTTTACCTTACAGAGGGTAAAAACTATGTCAAAGAACTATGTTTAGTTATTGTGGCTGTATGAAAAGATCGTTCTTTTTATTTTCCGGTAACGTTAATCTTGAAAGAGTAGGTTTCCCATTTTGTTTTGTTTTGTTTTGTTTTGTTTTGTTTGAAATCCTTGCAACTGCTTCTTTTACTTATGAAAACCAAAGCGCTGCAATAAGTGTTGGGTGAATCAGTTTCTAAAATGTTCTCATAAAATGCATCCCCGTTTAGAAAACTTTGAAAACATAAAAATTGTCTTCTTTGGTCCCAAATTTGCTATTTTTGCTTATTATTCAAGGGATAAATGAAACCAAAAGAGCTCGCTGAAAGTGTCATTGTTTACAGTCTTCAATAAGACAACAATGAGAACAAGAGCTAAAACATTCAGATGTCCTAAATTCTACAATTAAAGGAGGGGTTGTTACATCATTGTTTATACACGGAAACCATTTATTTGGCTTTTACTCTACAACAAAACAAGCAATAAATATGCTTTGGTTGATGTATGATGATGGATTAGGTTGGCAACTTCTTGCTGCATGCAAGTTTGGGTTTTTCACTCTTTCTAGGAAGATGAAAATAGTTTTTGTTGTCTGAATTTGATAACAAGGGATTTCATGTTGAAATTTTGAACCTGACAAGCTGTTCAGTATGATTAGCTCTTTAATGTTTTTTGACAGTCGCCCGATTTGATTTTTCTTGGGGGGATGCCGAGTACCACCAACAGACTTTGGAGAATTTGAGGGCAGCTGTGAAGGCTACTAAGAAGCTCTGTGCTGTATGTCTTACTAACTAATCGTTCGATGAACAAAAACCAAACGATCTTTATGCTCTTAATTATAACTCATTTAGTGTTCCTCAAATATATTTATCTGGCAGTCTTTTCTTTTGTTTAGCTGAAGTTGTTGTTTCTATCTCAATCATATTGGCAAACCAACTTCTGTCCATATTTAGAAATGTCACCTCGCTTTACCGCCCCCATTTGTTGGATATGGAAAAAGAGATGTGGTGTATAGGTATTGATTTATATGAAATTATCAGTTGTATTAGGATGTATGTGGTAATTCTGGTCGATGCCATTTGGCCTCTACGCTTGAAGATTCGAGTTATCCAAGTTGTATTCGTGCTCATTAGTTGGCTTTTATCAGAACAATGAAATTATGACATGCTACATTTGTCCTTTTCCTTTTCGTTTTTTGTGACTACAAAAACAAAAGATTTATTAGGATGTATTTTCCTTCCTTCAGGTTATGCTTGACACGGTGGGTCCTGAGCTACAGGTTGTTAACCACGCTGAGAAAACTATTTCCCTTCAAGAGGATGGTAAAGTCATTCTAACACCTGATCAAGGTCTGGAAGCTTCTTCCGAGGTGTTGCCTATCAACTTCTCTGGGCTGTCAAAGGTATTTATTGATCAACTTATCATAAGTTTTTGCTGGGGCACATACAAAAGATCTTCCATTTCGTAAATAGTTTGACTTTCCAAACTATTCATGAGGCCTTTTTCATATTTGTTTACTTCTAACTGTGTACTGTAATTGCACAACTCCATGCTTATTGGTCCTTTGACATGGTTTCTGCAGGCGGTGAAGAAGGGAGACACTATCTTTATTGGTCAATACCTCTTCACAGGAAGTGAAACTACATCTGTTTGGCTGGAGGTTGGATGCTTTTAGCCTTTATAGGCACCTGAAGCACTTTGTGCATTCGCCTTTTGTTTTTCTCTTTTCCTGTGGAATATTTTGATGCCTTTTTGTTGTTGAACTTTTTTACTTGACACATTGTCTAGAACTGGAGTTCAGATTATCTGGTTGTTATTAGTAAAAAGTGAGAAAATTGAAGAGAATATAACGGAAACAGATTACTGGTTTTGTTTTTTATGCTGAGTTATGACTTACCGATCTTCTTAATTGCCTTGAACAGGTGGATGAATTGGAAGGAGACAACGTGGTTTGTGTGATAAAGAATACTGCAACGCTGACTGGCTCATTGTTTACTCTTCATGCTGCTCAAATACATATTGATTTGCCAACCCTCTCTGAGAAGGACAAGGAGGTAAGTCGTGCTTGCTTTAAATTCTATTTCTGTTGCCTTTTAAATATTCTACTATCATGCTGATATTGTAGACTTATATAACCTAGGAGGAGTTGTATAGATTCACTTGCTACCACAAATACGATAAATGTTTTGAAGTGTGTGATAACGTTTACTTGCAAGTAATTATGTACATAATGCTTAAATTGAGAGAAGTGAATTGATTTTGAGTTAAAAGTTACTAAAATAGAGTAGGTAGAACAAAAAATTTGTTTGTTATTTGTAGAATATAGCTAAAACAGATCAGATAAGACCTGAATGAATGAACGGTAATGTTACTTGCAATGGCTTCACAGTACCTCTGTAGTTTGGATAGTGAAAAACTGTCATGAGCATGCACATGCATGATACACCTGAACAGTGGTTAAAGGTATCTATTATCTCTATGCTTGTTATAAGAAATTTTTATTGAGTGCTTTCTCTGAAACAATTTGCATTTCAGGTTATTAGCACTTGGGGTGTGAAAAACAAGATTGACTTCCTGTCGCTGTCATACACTCGGCATGCAGAAGATGTTCGCGAAGTACGGATAATTTCCTGTTTTATGCCTTCATTTATTCCTAGTTTCTGATGTTTCCCAAACAATGTGTGTATTTTAGTGTCCCTGTTTTAAGTATTCTATTTGGTCATTGCTTTTAATTTTAGGCCCGTCAATTTCTTTCAAAGCATGGCGATCTCAGCCAGACACAAATCTTTGCAAAAATTGAGAATGTAGAGGTGAGTTTCAATTGTGTGGTAGCTTAAATAAGCTTGTTGAGCTATTATTGGCTAGTTTAATGATAATAACTTATTCACATTTTCTCAACAGGGCTTGACTCACTTTGATGAGATCCTGCAAGAAGCAGATGGTATTATTCTATCACGTGGAAATCTTGGAATAGACCTCCCACCGGAGAAGGTTAGTTGCTCAGATTGAACACATTATTTTCCATCCTGTAGTTTCTTGTTTTTTCTCGGTATTGTTTATATCTTTTGAAAAAAAGGCCATACCAATGAGTTTCATTTTCCAGTGACTTACCGAAAAAAAAAAAAAAAAACTAAAATGATAATCTGATCGATTCTTTAAATTTTCTTGCTTTGTTTGGTTTTGTTCATGGAAGATGGAACTTTTGGTTTTGCTCATGGAAGATGCATGCCAATAGAGCTTATAATCTTTCCGTCTTTCAATGCATAGCAAATTGGAAAGTGAACTGTAATGGGATGTACTTGGTTGCCACACCATTGGTTTTTTTAATCCCAAATATGCGTGTGGCATTGTGAAGAGTTCATGAAGTTACAAAATTATGTCCTGCCCAAAGTGTAGAATTGGCTTGTGTAAGGCCTATCATACAATTTGAGCTTTGCATGAACTTTTTATCTTGTTTCTGGCAGTTTTGAAAGTAAATCTTTCAAAGCTCTATTGTTGTATAATTTCTATTTTCCTAGTAAACTGTGTACTGAATTGTGAAAAAAAATACTATTATATGGTACTTTAAGAAAGGTGGTCAGAAATTTGTTTCTAAAACACTTATTATAATTTTGTTTCTTCATCACAGATTAAGTTTTCAAATAGTTTCTGAAACTTTTATCTACTGTAGTTAATAGCTGGAGTTATAACTCTGCTTGGTTCTTGAGAATAAAAGTGGGTTAAGTACACGATGTGCTGCTAATCAGTGTCTCTGTTTTATTGTTCAGGTGTTCTTATTTCAAAAGGCTGCTGTTTATAAGTGTAACATGGCTGGGAAACCTGCCGTTGTAACTCGTGTTGTTGATAGTATGACTGGCAACCTTAGACCAACTCGTGCTGAAGCAACCGATGTCGCCAATGCCGTCTTGGATGGTATTTTTTTCTTTCAGAGAGTTCTCACCTCGTGGAACCATGACTAGACTCTTTACTTTTGTTGTTATGACATCATACTGTAACTCTCTGTCTATTTGACTAAATGGTGTGTACAGTTCGTTAGTTCTTATCTTTGTCATTTGATGATGGATGCAGGAAGTGATGCTATACTTCTCGGTGCTGAGACTCTACGCGGATTATATCCTGTCGAAACAATTTCCATTGTTAATAAAATTTGTGCAGAGGTAATTTTTGCTATACTTTCTATCTATGCTATATTATTGGTGAGCTTTTACCTTATTTTGCAAACCTATACTTGTTACCTTCTGGAGTAGTAGTTTAAAACTCTGTAGAGATCTAGTTACTTTATGTGTCGTAACTGCTTCGGCTTTTCCCGTGTTTTTCTTTTCAGTAGGTACTTTATTTGTTCCCATTTTGCCTTTTACTTGTCTCTTCAATCCACCCTGTCATTTTGATTAAGATGTTAACTTGCTTCCATAATGATGTAGATGTTTTAGTTAGTCATTGCATGACGTGCCATGGATATTTGTGTTAAAATGTTGTACATTTTCTTCACGGATCTCTCTCTTTGGCATTACTGTTGCTTTCATTGATGAGTGTCTTAAATGACGCATATGGAAAGAATTAGAGTATACTTTTATAGTGGGTGTGGTTAGTTCAGAGTATTTCATTTTTTCATACCTTACCTTATGTCACCACTATTTGTTTATCAATGTTGTTTTGAATTTGAATTTAGATGCTGTTATATCTCTGATACAAGTTATATTTTCATAGGACAATATCCATGCCTCATTTACTAATCACAGACAGATAGCTTTGTGCTTAATTTTCTTGTCATCAGTTCTATTTATCAACTGAATTACCATAATCATTTGAGTTAATTAAGATGAAGTTTAAATATTGTGGATGGTCTCTTTAGTTTTGTGTTTGATATACTCCATTTAGGATAAATATATGGCATTTGTTGGATTTTAGTTGGACCATAAATTTCTTAATGCAGGCAGAGAAGGTTTATAATCAAGACTTGTACTTCAAGAAGACGGTTAAATATGTTGGAGAACCCATGAGTCATCTAGAATCAATTGCTTCTTCAGCGGTAATTTCATTTGGATTTTTTTTGTGCATTTTTTTTTTACTTTTTTCCTCTTCTCATCTGAGATCTTCACTTTTGTAATTTATTTTTATTTCAGTATGCTTATTAATACCAAATGAGTTATTCATAGGCTCTATATTCTTTTTGTTATTCAGGTGCGAGCAGCTATTAAGGTGAAAGCATCCGTTATCATCTGCTTTACCTCATCTGGGAGGGCTGCAAGGTATCTTGGAAAACTCCTTGCTTTTCCACTGTTGCATTTATATTGGTTCAAAACTCAAGACTAAAACATAAATTACATACAGATTAATTGCGAAGTATAGACCAACAATGCCTGTCATATCGGTAGTCATTCCCAGGCTAAGAACTAATCAGCTGAAATGGAGCTTTAGCGGTGCATTTGAGGTATTTTCTTCCCAGGTCATTCTTTTTTCATTTTTTGTTCAAGCATCTATGTTTGTGCCAAATAATCGGTTTTAAATCTAATTATATTATGTCCTCTTTTTCTAAATGCTTAGGCGAGGCAGTCACTAGTAGTCAGAGGCCTTTTCCCCATGCTTGCTGATCCTCGACATCCTGTAAGTTTCCTGCACGTAGCTCGTTAAGCATTTGCTATTCTAATTCATGTTGGGAACATGGCTGAATTTTCTTTTACTTGTTTTATTTAAATATACTTTTTTGTTGAATTTGTAGGCTGAGTCAACTAGTGCAACAAACGAATCTATCCTAAAGATTGCTCTAGATCACGGGAAGGCCTCTGGAGTTGTCAAATCACACGACCGAGTAGTTGTTTGCCAGAAGGTTGGGGATGCATCTGTTGTGAAGATTATTGAGCTTGAAGATTAGAGCACTCAGCTCTCTGCTATGACGTTTTGAGCAACTTTTTCCCACTATTTTTTTGTGACCGACGTTTTGGCCATTCTTTTTGCCAATTTATTCAGATTTGTAGCACTCATAAACATCGTATAACTAGATGCACTAAGATGTCTTGGCAAACAAGGCCTGTTCTACTTATTTAATCAACGAAACTTTTATGGGGCCTTTCCCAAATTTTGTTCGACATTTTAAAGCATCAATTGGTTTTTCAATCCATGGCATGATGAACATGCTTTTGTTCAGTACGTGACGGTTGATTAATTGAATTTGAGATTTTTGAGACTTGGTAATTTCTTTGCTCCATTAATTCATTGATGCACCTTTTTTTGTTACTTGTATATCCTGTATTTTAAACATATTTCATGAATATTAGTAGGAAGATGAAGGAATATAGGATGCAGAGAATTGTTTGCCATTGCTAGGCTTGAACATTGTTATAGCCATTATGGTTTTTTTTTTTTTTTATTGCATCTTACAAGCAAATAAGCTAATTTACTTTTTATTAAGAAAAAAGTTGTATGTGTTCAACTTAAGATTTGTTGGTTATTTAAACTAAAATAACAAGTAAGCTTAACTTAAATTTTGAGCAAAACAATCCAGTCATGGATTACCTATCAAAGAAAGAAGTAGAAGGAATTAATAAATCATCTCACATCAGATCAAACTGAGAGAGAGCTACTACAAAGAGGATGAAGTCGGCAGACATAGAGAAGTGAGCTGATTTCAAATGAACAAACTCGACTGGGTAAAGTCATGTTATGTGAGAAGCAGAGTTCTCGTATAATGAGAACAAATCATAGCTCTCAGATTGCGGCAATCAACACTGGAGATGGTGACAACTGTTTTAACTAGAGTTTGTTTGTTGGGGTTAAGGCTAACCATAGTAAGGCTGTAGATACAGAGAAACATATACAACTGGGGTATGGGGAGGGGAGTGACACGTGTCAACAAAGCGGTGGAGTGGATCAGACTAGCAAGGGCAATAAAGTAACTTCACATGAAATAGGGCTACCTCAACCCAACCTTAATATAACAGTATGTAAGGGCGCGCCACACAATCCCCACTATTCGTCTTTCAGCACCATCAATAGATCAGATAAAGCCACGTCATCATAGGACTACCAATCAGGAGTGGACACCTGTGAAGGGAATATTCGAATTATCTTAGTATAAATAATGC
>MKEJ01092983.1:0-12875 GCA_001753735.1 Embelia ribes
ATTAGGGATTTTGTGCGTTACAAGCATAATTGATTTTTGTAATTAATGATGTAACTTGGAGTTGAGAATAATATAATGGATTTTAAAAGATTTAAATACTTATCACAAAGAATAGTAGAAATATTTACAGAGTTGGTAGGCATTAGTTTTAATTTTGATCACAAGTTCTCCAATGATTAAAAAGAAAATTAATTGTAAGCAATTATGACAAATAAATAAACTTAGAAACCGGAAATCTTCTTTCAAGTTCATCGTATGTGGTGGTTTGATCAATAACAGAATTTAATATTTGCCTAAACTTAAAATTTGTGTTCATCTTTCACACAAATAGCATACAAATTTGTCTCCCTAATTGCACTCTTTTTTTAGTATAATGATGATTGGCAACTATAAAAAAGTGGATTGCATAGATTAGTTCTTGATTCATTAATTGAAATTTGGAGACATAAGCTTGTATTATATGTGTGATTGGAACAAAAACTAACTATAATTTATTAGTGTATTTCAATAACTAACTAGGATTTAATTAAAATATATATATATCGGAATTGCATCATTCTTCATGTATTGTTTCTTATGAACTGTTTAGCACGTCACATCTACAGTAAAAAGCTATGATTGGGTTTACAACACACCGTACCTTTCAATGGCCAGATTTTTGTATTATTAAAAAGATTTAATGATCGGTAAATAAGGAGAAATAAAGGATTATTAATACCCAAAAAACAATACAATAATTGAATCATTCAATACAAATGAGGTTATGCAAATATTTAAAAAATATAATATTATAAGAAAAGACAATATATAAAAATTATGTCTTGATTTATGATATTCTGGCATGTTTATTTTTTAACGGCCTGATTTTTTACTATTACTAACTTTCGTTAAACCCATGAGGGACAAGCTACGATATTAAATATTGATAGCTTTGTTACAATTATATGCTCTGTGTAATTGATTACTGTATTTGATCAAAATGTACTAATAAAGAATCATTTGAAGATTATAAAAATATTAAACGCATGAACAGTTCTTATTAGTATTTTATAAGCATGGGATTTGGTTTGCTTATTGAGTTCTCGAGACAAGTGACATTAGATTAGATTATGGACCCAACATTACACGTATAATTTGTAGTTAATTAATCCACAAGCAGCTAAAATACTCCAGTTTTAAAAATTCGCATAAGGCCAAGTAGGTGCAGAATATAGAAAATTGGTCCTTTTATAACACCTTCTACGTGTTATTGTGTATCATAATAATTTTTTTTTTTTTTTTTAAGAAATCAAGCATAGGATTCTTCTTTAACCCGAAAATATAAAAATATATATATATATATAGAATCCAATGCTATGTACCAAGACTTGTCTTTATTCGTGTCTTGGATTTGAGGCGAGATATACATACATAAATTTCGTACCCCATAAAAATACTCTTATATTATTAATTATTGGAGACATCATCTTGTAATTGATATGGACAAGAAAAATGTATTGATTTGTTTTAGCAAAGGAATTAATCTAATAAATTAATTATTTTATCTTAACTCTACTCTAAAAATACATTCTCTTTATTTTATTTCATATACTTTTTATTCCAATAATACCCATAATTTTTAAAATACTTTATAAATACCTAATATCTAGCTTCACTCTAAAAATATATTCTCTCTCTTTTATTTTGTATACTTTTTATTCTAATAATACCCCCACCATTTAAAATATTTTGTAAAGACCTAATAGGGTTAAAGCGTAAAAACCTATTGATTATCAAAAAAAAAAAGTGTTAAAACCTATTTGTTCATGAATAAATTCGTAATTTGCATAGATAAGAAGGCAAATCTTGTCATCCTTAATTATTTAGATACAATCAATTTCGATGGCCAAATGAACAACCTTAACTATCCGTACCAGGCTAGAATTAATTAATAAAGCATTAAAGCATAATTACGATCCCTCCCACTGGTCCAGGTTGCTTAATCAACTTATTTTCTTCCATGTTTTTACTTGAAAATCTACTCCTACCTTGTTATAAATATTACGTAGTGTTATGAAGTTTACATCATAAATTTCCACAAAAAAAATGAAGTTTACATTATTATATCAGTAAAGTATTGATTTTCTTACACTCATTATAATTTATAATGTCTTCGGAATTATTTCTCCAAATAAATGGTAAAAGTATTTTTAAAAGTTTGTTTCATAATATTGATTTGGAAAATAGGAGGGCACACTATATTGGTACATCTTCATCCTAATTTGTAATGAAAATAGATAAAAGATTTTGAGATTTCCAATAATTTCTTTTTTTGGTTTATGCTAATTAGGTAAGTTTTTAAAATTTGTTCCAAATTTTAGTTTGTAAAAATTGAAGTTTAACTCATCCAATATTTATTTTTATATTGCAGGTCTCAATAAACGAGAGTTCTACTTTAGAGAGTGTGGACTTTCTTCATATTATAGGTTGTGAGAAATCAAAGAGTTTACTCATCTGATAAAATTTTGTACTATTAACTTTGGAAATCGCAGCTTTTCTATATAGTTGATGTTGTTTCCGTAGTAGAATAATTTTTTACTAAATTAAAATTTAATAATAACATAAATAAATTATAACAGAAAAATTAGAAAACTTACTTGTCAAGTATTCTGTCTTCGCAACGATCTGATTCGTAAATAATGTTGTAGTAGAAATACGAATGCAACAGTTTCGGATGTAATTCAGGACGAGACCAGTGTATCATATTGTCTCCTTAAATCTTTATTGTCCGGCCTCTTTCTCAGCTTCAGACCGTTGTGGACGACGGATTTCCAGGGTACAATGACTTTCTCGCAAGTTCAGGTAGAAGAGACACTCCGAACTCCAATCGGTCATTTCGCAATACGATACTCTCAACGACTCTCTAAAATATTATGAAAAAGTATGTGGTGTGTGCAAGTGTATTTTTTTTTAGAATTTCGAGTGAAAATATAACGCCTAAAATGTGTTGGGGGACCCTAGGTATTTATACAAATCAAAGAGTCTCTCCAAATGTTGCAATTTTCAATCCAATTGGTGATACTTGCAAATGGTTGCAACTTATGAGCCAAGTGGTGCAAGATTTGGAGATAAACTAATTATCCTGCCAAAAAATTAATTAACAATTGGAAAGAAGGGACCCGCAGGTCACACCCGGGTCAAAGCCGACCCATGCACGAGTCAAACATGACCCGGACCCATGGAATATCTTATTGGGCCATTTTCCTTTAATTAGGCCTAAATTGAAATTAAATACATGATTATTTAATATCGGTCCAAACCAAATATGGGTAATTGTTCATCGACAAATTATTCTAGATCTCAATAAGCCCAACTTCTATACCAAACATTTGGCTTATATAAAACTCGATTTTCCAAAACCAAGTCAACGTGTGATAATTCTCTTAAAATTTTTTCTCCACCTCTTTTCCTTATTTGTCAATTTTAATTGGCACCACTTTAAAGTCTTACACCATTCACACCTGATAACCGTTCAGGTTTATTTATGACTTGTTGGAAAGACCTTCGAAAGGACTGTCCAAATAACCCAGAATCGTCAAATTCCAATGAGTGGACCCCACTCGTTTGATTTTATGGCTCAAAATTGGGAAAAAAATAAAGCCAACGATTATGGAATATCTAAAAATTCCAACAGTTGAAACCTTGGATTCTAATTTTGAAAATATAAGTAACTTCTAAATTTAATTTCCAATCACAAATGATATTTTTTCTCTATGCAAAGGTCAAATTATAACACTACAAATATTACTTCCTACCTATTGATCACTAACAAGCACATAAGATAGAGAATTAAATATTGCATAATTATAGGCGAATATGAAAAATCAAATAACAAACAAACAACACACACAAATATTTGTAGACTCAGTTAGTCAATCTGACCATCTTTGGGAGTGTCCAAGCCATAAATATTTCACTTTATGAAAGTTACAAGAGTACATAATACTGTTCTCTCTCTCACTTTTTCACCTCTCTAACAATTACACTTAGTTGTTTTTCAATATTCACTCATGTATACAAATGATTAGAGAAATATAATAGGATTTTCATCCTAAATAAATATTGATTGATATGCTGAAGATAAAGTGAAAAAGATTTAAACTTTTTCCGTATTTGTTGATATCAAATCTCCAATATTTATTTTTATATTACAGGTCTCAATACACGAGAGTTCTACTTTAGAGAGTTTGGACTTTCTTCATATTTTAGGTTGTGAGAAATTAATTTTGGATTAATTTTGGGAAATCGCAGCTTTTCTATATAGTTGAAACTTTGGATTCTAATTTTGAAAATATAAGTGACTTCTAAATTTAATTTCCAATAACAAATGAATTTTTTTTCTCTATGTAAATGTCAAATTATAACATTACAAATATTATGTCCTACCTATTGACTAACAAGCATATAAGATAGAGAACTAAATATTGCGGAATTATAGGCGAATATAAAAAATCAAAGAACAAAACAAATAACACGCATAAATATTTGTAGATTCAGTTCGTCAATCTGATTACGTATGGGGGTACTTAAGCTACAAATATTTTATTATATGAGAGATACAATAGTATGTGACACTTTTCTTTCTCTCTCTCTTTTGCACCTCTCTAACAATTGCTTCAATTTTCACCCATGCATACAAATGATTAGAGACAAGTGTATATTTATAGTAGGGTTTTCATCCTAAATAAATGTTGATTGATATGTTGAAAATAAAGTGAAAAATATTTGAACTTTTTCCTTATTTGTTGATATCAAATATCTGAAAATGCATCATTTGGTTGCTGCATTTAGTTGGCTAGACTTGAGACCTTTCTGGCCGTACTACAGAGGGTTGTTGGCCGGTTCTTGGCATTGTCTAATCGATTTCTTGTTGGCCGGAGGTAAGGACCTCCCAGCCTAACTAAGGGGGTCCTAGCCGGACCTAGCATTTAGCCTTCACAAAATCAATATACTAAATAAGTATATATTTGTTGTTGAAATAAATAAAAATGAACAAGTCTCTTTGTGTTGGAAAAAATTACACTAAAAAAAATTTGTAATTAAAGACAGAAATTCTCTCATATAAGTTCCAAATGTTAATTAGAATAAAATGTATAGATATAAATCACGTGCAAAATTTTTTTTTATTGGCTGGTGACTATAAATGTATCTGATGCTTAAGAATTAGTGCAATTCATCGTTACTACCACGTGAGCTTAGTCTATGAGATCGAAAATTGAAAACAATTTCGGATAAGTACACATAACTCCAAATTTTTTAAAATAATTAAATATACACTAACCATCTATTGATAACTTTTGTAGGCTTTGAAAATGTTTTATCCTTAGTCATATAGATTTGTTAAAGTTTTAATTATTTTTTTGGGTGATTACTTGTTCCAACAATGTTGACTGTTACAAATTATTATTTGTTATCCTTAACTTTTGGAAAAGAAATTAGGCAAAGTTTTTGTACTCACGAGCTTGTAACACTTTTTTATACGTTGGAGAGAAATTTAATTTTTAAAATTTTTTATGGAATTACTATTTTAATTTCTCTTTAACGTGTCACATTATGAATGGCGCTTGCACGAAAATGGTGCAAACCTGTGAGTATCAAAACTTTACCCACAAAATATATACTCCACCAAAATTGTCGATGAGGAATTCAGATTTTATTAATTTATTTATGTATGTCGATAATTAAAAGTTATTTTTCTTCTACTAACCAGTAAACAATAAAACTATTGGTAGTGAAATTTATTTTTATTAACATCACTTGCTATAGCTGAATTCGAGGTAATATTGAAAAGGTGAGCTTCGATCAGCGACTAATATGGCATGCGCACTCTTTTTCAAACATTAATTCAAATTTGTTACAACTAGTAGTTCCTCTCATGCAATATAATAATTTTAATTTCTCTTGATATTATAAAATTATGACTGTTTTATTTATAGCATAGTACTTTAAACTTTTTCCTTTTCACGACGTTGTACTTAAAAACTTTTTTAAGTTTTTGTTTATCGTTAAAGTAATTGTGTGTCTGTATTTTGTAAAGGAAAACCTCCTTCATTGACGCAACCCAACCCAACATATATGAATAAAAAATTTAAACTAAAACAATATCATCTCATTGAAAAAATAAAATACGATAATAAGTATGGAAGGCAAAAAAAGTTCATCGTCATTTGATTAGTTTGAAATATTTATGTGCACACACCACCTAAATAACCTCCTTAAATAGTTCTATGAGAGAAAAGAGGGAAATGAAGAAAATTATTAAAATAAATAGGGTAAAAATGAAGATATAAAAGATATAGAGGTTAAAAATAAAGTTTACAGTTATGGTAGTATAATGCATATCAGACCTTGGTTAAAAATATCATATTATACAACTTGTTAAGTATTACTAGTTAATTAAAGATACAAAAGACCTTCCTTAACAATATCATATTATAGAACTTGTGAAGTGTTACTAGTTAAAAGATACAAAAGAACTTCCTTAAAAATATGAAAGTTTATAATTGTTAGACTTCACTCTAGGAAAAACATCATTTTTAAATAGTAGCATTTAAAATCATATTTATGAGAAAAGCATAAACGGCTTTAATTGAAAAAAGCACACTTTCTCTAAGTATTTGTTACTTTTAAGCTCAATAAAGTGCACAACAACCATCTCTAGTTATATAATTGGACTAATAATTCAAGATATCCATATACACTTTATGTTGACACTATATCAACTTCACAATGGTGTGAATTTATGAAACTACCATCATTAAAATGAGGATTAAATATTCAAACTAATTCCATCTTCACAATTAAATATTTGAACCGTATTATTGCCACGTTATCGCACGGTTAATACTGTGTAAATAACAATGAGATTAAAAAAAATAATATGCTTAAGAACAAATATGGCAAGATCTTATTTTTATTTATTAGATCATATGGACGGACCCTTTTTTTAAGATGAGATAAGTGGCATGACATTACTCTAAAAATTTAATCTTAAATGATGTGCAATGTGTTTCTATTATAATGAAGCATATATCATAGTGTTAGTGTAAATTCTTGGTCAGTTTGGGATTATTTTTTGTTGCATAATTTTTTTTTTATTTTTTGAAAAATTATAACTCGATATGTTTGATAAATTTTAAAATCCCTACTTTTAATAATATGCTACCGTTTTTCTAATAATATTTTTAGAAGCAGCCTTATGAGTGTTTTCAAAAGTTATTTTTATATTTTGAAGTAATTACTATAATAATCTCAATTATATTTGTTAACATTTTTTTATACAAACTTGCTTTTATCTTTTTATAATAAAAAATATTATTTTACCAAACACTACATATTTATCAAAGTAATTTTTAATACTTATTAACCAAACATTAGACCTATACCTAATTTTAGAATTAACTTTCAAAAATATATTTAAAAAATAGCGGTATTTCTAAACTAGGCCTCTTTCAGGTGGCACAAATTAAGAACTTGAATATGTATTACAAACAATGACATTATACTTTTAATTTTCAAATAGAAGTTTGTTAAACAATGTGCCTTTCCCTAAGGAAAAAACACATGCAAGTACCAACAGGAGAAGACAGAAAAAAAATAATACTGCATGTGCTCCGAAAACATACACATCCCCAATGGGATTGCTAGGTATCCACATTCTTAAAAGTAATTTCCATTTCCATGAAAAAAAACACAGCCATTAAATTAATTCCCAAAAAAAAAGAAGGGTCATTCTCAAGTCTTTTCAGAGCCAGAATTGCAAAGATCTTTTCCATGTATAATTTTAAACAAAATGTACTTTCCAAAAATAAAAAAATAAAATTTTAAACAAAATGTACTAAAAAGTGTAAAGTTTTGAATTAAAAGTAGTAACTAAAAGTTGAATTGTGGGGACCGGCCAGGTACGGAGAGAGTACCGATGAACAAGTAAATTTCTATGTTATTATGAGATAATAGGATTTTTGTTTTTTTTTATGTTAGACATAAATAAGTTAATTTATTTTTATTTAATTTTATTTTATAAATGTATCCTAAAATTTTTATTTATTTAAACTAAAATAGTAATCATTCTTACCATGGCGAATTCAGAAATCTACTTTAGCAGAGCCTAAGCCCTATATTACATATAGAAAGATTAATTTATTTTTTCCAAAAAGGCCAGATAAAGAGGGTACTATTTGAAATTTTTTTAATTTTATATATAAATTTAAAAAAAAAGAACCCCCGGCCCCCTTAGTTCCACCTATGCATTCGTATATATTCCAAGTTGTATGCACCATTGAAATAGCTGGAATGTAAAATCTAAATAAGAAATGCAATTGTCATCTGGTCATTAGAACAATCATTCTTAGATATATTCAGTCATAACTGGAAAGCTCATATTTCATGAATAGAAGTACCGCACAAAATAAAAAATAATAATAATGCAATAAAAAGTGTGTAGTTTTGAATTAAAGGTTAGTAACAGAAAGTTGAAGTGGACTAGTCATCTATATGGAGCGTACGGATAACAGATAAGGACGCTCCTTTTGTACCTGCACGGAAGGAAAAACACTGTTTAAACGTGTACATATATACAGATAGTGGCAAAAAAAAAATTGTCAAGTTATACCTCCGTAGTCTCATTTTTTTTTTAAATATTAAAAAAATTAATTAATATTATTAAAATTTAAAATATTTTTACTTTTTTTCCTACGATATTCGTAATTAATGCTACCTTTATGCATAAATTATAATGGTTGAAATAATTAAATGACAACAATAAATAAATGCATTTTAGTAAAATAAATGTTTAACTATTTTTCTAAAATAAAAACTAGACTATATATTAGATGAATTTAAAAAAAAATACAAGTCTATTAAAATGAGACAAAAAGAGTAATTTTTTTTTTAACTTTGATTTTTAAATATTAATATTAGTTTTTTTTTAAGATATGTCGAAAAATACTACATACATATGTGTGTATAAAATCTCAATTAATCAAATAATAGGCTTAATTTGATTTACATATAATTTTAGATAGAATAAAAAAAATATTTTTTAAAAAATTGAATAAAATATAAATCACCAAAGCTATCTCTATTAATATTTATCTTTATTATTGTCCCTAGTAAAAAATTGACAATTGTAATGATAAATTCAATTTAACAATGATTCAACGTCACAAATTAGAATTAAAAGAGAATGAACAGTAATTACAAATTGTTAAATATCACTATTATTTGTTAATGGAGTAAGTAGGATCACATTTGACTTGGCATACAAATTTAGATAAGTTTGAAAATTAACCTTTAAAAGCTTTGATTGAAGTATATAAATTGTCAAAAGTACCTCCTTTTGAAGTTTAATTTATTTTTGTTTTTATTATTTAAGATGGACAATAGATCACAGTTGATTTGGCAAACTTTAATGTCTAGATTTTTTTTAATATTTGCATAATTATTTATGGAGCCATAAACTGGTACTCACTCTGTTTCATAACTAGTGCCCTTTTAAAGAAATTTTTTTACTTCATTTTAATTCTCACTTTTTTTAATTTTACCCATGTCATCTAAATTAAATTCCAATTAATCCATACAATTCAAATATTTACTTAAAAATTAAATTATTTATTAGTAATTTCCTTAATTGTGTGAATAAACATTAAACGACATTGTACGTGAAAAATCGTGTAAAAATATCTGAAGTCTGAACTCGTTTGGTCACGCGCGGCAGGGCTTATCTTGTCGTTTTCTACAATTATTAGCTCCGTTGCCGCCGCTTGAAAAAATCGCCGATTCTACACCCATTGGTCACAACTTAAATCGTCAACGATTTTACAGCTGGTTTTCTTTTTTCTTTATGAGGAGCTCTAAAAAGCACATTATTGACACGTTTTTTTTAATAGTAGTAAATTTTCTTATTCGTTAATTGATTCAATAAAAAAGTTTTTTTTTTATAAAAAGATATGAACTAATATTTGATTAATGAGAATAGGAAGGCCTAGTTTGGGGATGCAGTTGCTTTTTAAAATTTATTTCTTAAAAATGCTTTTAAAAATTAATTATAAAAATATATATGATCCTAGTGTTTGGTATATAAATTTAAAAAATTGTTTTTATAAGTAATATAATGTTTAGTAAAGTGATGATTTTTATTATAAAAAGATAAAAATAGGTATGTATGGGAATGCAATGAATATAGTTGAGGTTATTATGGTAATTAATAAGAAAAAAAACATAAGCAACTTTTTAAAACATTCCGATGACTATTTCTAAAAGTACCGTTGAAATATCAAAGATAGGTTATTAAAAGCAAGTGGTTTAGAATGTACCAAATTTCTCATGTTTCAATTTAAAATAAAAAATAAAAAATAGGCAATGAAAAGTAATCCTAAATTGGCCCGGAGTGTTGAAACAAACACGTCACATTGGTTGTTATGCATCAAATTTACATAATCTCCAAACATCCGATAGCTTATTTGATTTCATATCTCTGTAAACGGACAAATCAGGAAAGGTTCGGGGTGACGGTAGGTTGAAATGACTTTTACAACCTTTATTCATTTTAGCTTGTTTACACCTCTAAATGCAACCTTGTGCCTGTCCCATCCCTGTAACTTTTACTCGGTGCCAAGCGATATTTTATTCTCTCGAGTATCGACAAGTGCATATACATTTAATAAATGGACGCACTTCATTCGTCGCAAATGAAGCCAACGGAATCGAATATAAAAACCTTTCGCGATAAGGCAAATCATAAAGTAAAACTAGAAGTCTGTCAAAATTTTTGGACCGTATATGTATTTTGAAACACAGCATAAGACAATATATGTCTGCTAGGCCGTAAAAGGTGAGCATCAATGTATCCAGTGGCCCATCAAAGATTGTCGGTTATGTTCAATTTTTCTATACAATGCCATGGTAATTTTTTTCTCAAGAAAACCGGATAGTAGAATTTTCCAAAAAATTTCAAAATTTTTTCCCACCCAGGGTCTGCCTATTAGTATAAATTAGCATTCAATAGAGTAAAGAGTAACACTGGCCACCCTCACCTGGGCAATTAATAAAGCTGTGTCTAAAAAATAGGTTGGTATTTGTTACACCTTTTTTAATGGGAATAAAAAGTGTCTAAAACTCCATATAAAGGTGTAAGGGGGTGGGCCATAGTTCTACAGTTACAAAAATTGATTTTTTTAAATAAAATTACCAAATTATTCCCAAAATTTTTATTTTAAAATTTTATTTTGAGATTAAAAATGATGAGGCATTCGTATACTGATTTAGTCACTCTTCTTCCTCTTACAAGGTCCCCCCCTGTAATCTTCACTCAGCAGACACATTCTTGTGACCAATATTAATTTCTTCTTTGCAGATAGTTCATAATTAATGCAATGGTATAATGATGAGGATACAATTTAAGAATAAAATGAAGAATTCTTTTATGATTTTTTTTTTTTTTTGGGGGTAGGAATTGGATCTACTAAATTCAAATAGTTGTTATTTTACCTGATGTCACGAAGGTGATAGGTCGACAGACTAATGCGATCATTCCACTGTCCAACCGAAATAGCGAGAAACCAGTATTCTAGACTAGTTAGTGAATACGCACAAAATTTTATGGAGTTCTAGAGTTAGACTGAGAAGCACTAGAAGTTTAAGTTTAATAATTTGAGCAAAAATATGAAATTTATTATGCTCCACTTGATCTAACCATGTGCTGTCGTATAGGGGGGGAGTTTTTAAATTAAGAAAATGGTGCTCACTATTAACAAAAAAAATATTGCTGATATGGGTTATTGATATTATTTTAATCATTAATAATGGCTAAAAGCTATAATTTTTTTTATTCTCCATTGGTGCTAGCAATGACAAATTTTTATTTGTTTATTTTTTTTTTTTTGTAATGGCGAAAATCTTTTAATTATTTTTTTTTGTTTGAAAGGAGGGATTGAGAGAGAAATGTAAAATACAGAAATATTTCTTTCTCCCCCACCCAACACTCTCTCTCTCAAATATGGAGACAATTCATTAATCTATTTTCTATGATTTATTTTTCTCTCTCAGAAAATATAAAATACAGAAATCTATTTAATTTATTTTCGTATCTTTGAATCAGTAATTTTTTCCTCTGCTTCCGATCCCCTTTTCTTTATATCATCTCTATGAAAAAAAAAACACAAAATTCAAAATATCAAATTTGTGCCTATTTTTCCTAATTTGTTGCATTTGATTCTTTCATACATCTCTGAAACCCCCCCCCGCTCTCCCCCCCCACCCTTCTCTATTCCATCCCTTCTTATTTTTCTATTTTTTTTCCAAACTAGTGGCTAATGGCTAATGGAAAAATATATATTTATATAAATTAAAGAATTTTCACAATTGATATAACAAACAAATTTTTCTTTTCGCCATTCTTAATGGCTAAGATAAAATAAAATTAAACGCTTTTTGCCAATACCAATGGCAAAAAAACAAATTATAATTTTTTGCTATTAATAATAACAAAAATAATACAAATAATCCATATCAATAATACTTTTTACTATATATATCCATTTTCATATTTTTGGGGCCACGGAGCCCAAAAAAACAAAAAACCCATATTGGGTGATCATCACGACAATAATGAGAGCCCTTAATCTTTGGGCATGGGTTGCGGTGAAATATATAGTACATAATTTCAATCCCATGATGAATTTCTAGCACTGTATTTACGCTTTTAAAACATATATATTTTGAAATTTTTTCCTGATATGGTTCGCTCAAAATTCAATTGCCTGAACAAGGTTCGGATATATGCTCCCTGGTGATATCTGCTAGAAGACACCAACAAGGTGTTTCGCCCGAAGGTCCTT
>MKEJ01092992.1:0-11868 GCA_001753735.1 Embelia ribes
AGCGCGCCCAGCTGGGGAGCCGGCTAACGTGCCAGCTTGATAACATCTCAGGCCCACTCGCCGACGTTCGCCCACACTCACCCACCCACGCATAGCCAGGGTACTACAGGGTGTTAAGAGAAAAAGAGTAGTTGAAGGGATATAAAGTTTTACATGAACTCAAGTTAATATTGCATCTTTTAAAGTCTCATTTTAAATTTTAGTACAATATCTTGTTTGGAGCATATGTTCTTAGAGAAGTAGGATTTGTTTATTACCACAAGATAATTTTCTATCATTTCTCTTCTTGCAATATTGTTATATTTGCTTAGACTTGGCCATAAAAACGATTCACGTTAGTATACTACATCGAGAAAACCTCGTGTGCAACACACTTGGACCTCATCTAGTACATTAAAAATGTGATCGACAGATTGAAAGCGTCGGTTTTTGTCTCAATTATGATATATAATAAGATTTTTACTCCTTTTTAATTATGGCAGAACCAACAAAATTATATTCCAAGCAATAAATTGACTTAGATAATTAGAAGGAATTAGATGAAAGTGAAACTGCAAGCTATGACTTGACTAAAAACTGAAATTAGAAATATGAATGGAGCTCTTTTTATTCCAAGAAAGAAATTACATTACATGAATCATCATATAATAATTAAAACGTGTGGCGATCTCATTTAAAGAAAAATAAATAAATACCCTTAATGCTAGTTAGCTTCTAGGTCGAAACATAAAAATCAAATCGAAAAAATGAAATTAGAAAAAGCCTTGAACATACCCTAAATAATAAAAACTAGAATTTGCCGAAAAATCAAATTTCTGGCAGATAATTTTTTCATCGAATGAATTGAAAAAAGCCAAAAAATCAGCTTGAGATGCAAGACCCTCAACCAAATATTTGTTTGCCTCATTAGTCACATTATTTTTCAACTCCTCCATTGAAACCCTAATTTGTTCGAGCTCGAAAAGACCAAGGTCATCAATAGGAGCTCTCCACCAATAACTTTTCCCGCTATCTTTTCTCATATTATCCAAAATCTCACCTCGTTTTTTCTCCGCTTCAAGTTCATCTAAAATATGCTCAAGTTGCATGCCAAGTTTTTCTAGACTATCTATACGCCGACCCTCGGCAAAACAGTGGAGATAAGAATTTAGCGATACTGATGAATGCTTGAGAAATTTATTGGCTATAAAATTTATGTTTGGATGGCCAAAAGAAAATATTTTACCTCCGGGTGAAGAAACTACAATACAGACTTCGACAACGCATAGGCTGACTAGCTCATTCGCCTTCTTAAATAGGCTAAATCGGCGTTCAGAGAAGGTAACTTCTAAATGATTATTTTTATCTATTTTTACAATTTTGATCTTTTGGGGACCTAAGCTCGGTTTCTTTGCCGTGATCGAAAGGAGAACAAATTACCAAATTAGAAAAAAAGAAGAATTTATTTTTGTGCCTTACTAAGTTTTGTTGGGAAGAAGTATAGAGGTGTGAACTTGTCTATTTAAAGGGGCTTGAAATAATTGCTTTTTAGGGTGTTAATAGCCAATTTATTTTTATTAAATATAATTAATCACTGTTTTAGGAGTTACACAATATTGATTTTTAATGGGCATGTATAATTTAATTAATTTTGTCTTAGTTGTCACAATTACTAGAAGCTAGTTGACTTTGCATGATGAAAAAGTAATTGTTTAATGATATTTAATATTTTTATCATCAGTTTAATTCTAGATATAGCTAGCAGTTTCACTTTCATCTTTTATATCAATCTTTTGTCACCACTAATTCTCTCCAAAATATAATATATTCATATAGTGACATATATTTGTAATTTTGTATAAGATATAGAATATTTTGCCTTACTATCGTAGTTTATATATCTCTAGCACAAGTTTGAGGAATTGAAAATTTTGAGTGTAATTTGAAATAAATCTTAACAATATTTAAGAAAAAAATTCTTGGACATTTGGCAACAAAATACTAGGCTGAATACTAGTCAATAATAAAGGAATAATTGTTTAAAACTAGACTCATGGTGTAAAAGCTGGTGAAATTGATAGGACATAAATGACATACCTTGTAATTATTGGGTAAATAAGCCCAAAAAAAGTTCATCAATTTGGGGAACTGTAACTTATACGGTACTTAAGGAATATAAATAAATAAATAAATAAATAACACATCATAACATTATTTCTTTATATACGCCTAAAAAAACAGGTTATGATAGTGATAATAGCAATTATCGCATTTATTATACGCACCCGCCGATGAATGATTGAGATCGAACATAGACAACTAAGGCCACATGTCATTAGCATTGCTCTTACTAGTAATTTGTAGAAATTAAAGCTTGCCCTTATTGATATAAATTGGGACAATAATTGTTAATTGTAACGTCCATGTTAAATGCGTTTTTAATTTTATTAGTATTCTTTTATGCGTTTCAATAATAGAAAATAAATTGTGAGCCTCTTCTACTTTTTAATTAGATATTTGCAATTTTTATTTTTATTTTTTTTAACATGTTAAATAGCATGGTTGTTCTGCAACTACTGCTAAACAATTTCGGGTTACTTGATAAAAAACTAACGGCCCCAAACCCTAAACACTGATCGAAAGGAGAACAAATTTACGAAATTTGAAAAAAAGTGATTTTTGTGTGTTACCAAGTTTAGTTGTGAAGAAGTATGAGGGTGCGAGCCTTTCGGGCTTTAAATAATTGCTTTTCAGGGTGTTAATAGCAAGTTTCTTTTTATTAAATATAATTAATCACTTATTTGGGAGTTACAAAATATTGATTTTAATGGGCATGTATAATTTAATTAATTTTGTCTTAGTTGTCACAACTACTAGAAGCTAGTTGAATTTGCATGATGAAAAAGTAATTGTGTAATGATATTTAATATTTTTATCATCAGTTTTAAGTCTAGTTAGAGCTAGCAGTTTCACTTTCATGTTTTATATTAATCATTTATCACTAATTATCTCCAAAATATAACATATTCATATATCGACATATATTTGTGTAAGATATACAATATTTTGCCTCCCTTTGTAGTTCATATATTTCTAAGCAATAGTTTGGGCATGCATAATTCAATTAATTTTGGCTTGGTTAAGACTTGGTTACAAATGATCGAACAATAACCTATTTATACAAACACAAAGCAGAACGAAAAGAAGGGAACAATGTTCTATATTATGTTACCTGAATTATAGTTCCCAACTGGAGTCATTCTTCATCTCACGAATTGGTCTAGCAAAATTAAAGCTACTTTTTTGGATCTTAACAACTCAAATTTTTTATGGAACTAGCAAAAATAAAGCTATTTGGGACACTATCGTATTGGTTGCGAATCTTTAAACATGCTCATTTACAACAACTAGCTTCATGGATGAACTGTATAACCTTACTCGTTGGGCAAGGTAAAGACAAAAAACCAACACGATAGATATGTAGGAAGGTGAACTTTATTCACTATGGTATTGGTTGCGAATGTTTAAACATCCTCATTTACAACAGCTAGCTTCATGGACGAATTATATCACCATACTTGCTAGGCAAGGCAAAGACAAACAACCAACGCGATAGATGTGTAGGAAGGTGAACTTCGTCCCATAAAAGTTTTGGGTCATTAAGATCCAAAAAGGTAGCTTTATTTTCGCAAGACCAACTCAAGGAGTGAAAGATAACACCACTTTGAGTCCAAGTTTCATTCGGATTATGTAATTTCCTTCTAATTAAATAGCACTTTTATTAAAAACAGTTGTTTAAAAAGAGATAAAGTGGCTTCACATGAAAATTACAATTCGTCGTAAAAAATTATGATGATTTTGTTTATGAAAATTAAAAGTTATTAGGCATCAAATTCTCAACCAAAACATTCATGTCCAGATTGGGATGTTCCTAAAACTTGTTAAATGCCACGATCAAAATATGAGTATTCGTCGCTTCCACACATACTTAGCACTAAGTAAATAAAGTTGTTCCACATATAAATCTGAATATCCTCCAATTGGTCGATATAGCACAAAACATCTTCAGAAATATTCACAAAATATTTAAGTTTGAGCTATTTTCTCCCGGCATTCTTGTTAAAAAGCATTCAAAATCAATGCATCGCCTTTTGGCATGTTAAATTTTGATGAAGATCAACATATTTGTCAAATGAGACAATAAATTAAGTTCATTAATAACAAAGTCATCAGGGAAATTCGACACTGGCTCGCATTAATACTAAAAAAAATGAACATCCGTACAAGTCTCAAAGTAGCATAAGTAGACACTAATTATTTTGGATATTACCTTGACTAAGAAATTATATGAATTGATAGATTAGAGTTGTCATATGTAATAAAATGATGTGAATAATTATTTCACCCATCAAATTAAACAGCTTCAGTAAGGGTTTTATAATAAATAAGTATCTATTTATACCTAATTATATATATATTATAAAAACAAGGTGGAATTTAAGAACTTGCATTCGTGTGTATTTATGTTGAAGAAAACAACTTTTGACAATGTTGATATAATTTAGTAAATTACTATAAATTTGAATTATAGCTACTATTTGTAAATTAAACTACTGTAGAACATGCCTGAATGTTAATGAACTTGTTCAAAGTCAATAATTTAAAAACTTGTTTATTTCTTTGTAAACAATCCAAAAATATATCCGCATTATATCAAAATTAATAAAATTACATTTGTCTGATCATTTTTCTAATCTTAATTCATTAACCTTGAAATTTGTGTGTTACAAATGTCCTAAAACATGGAAAATTATTCCGTTGCATTCACCTGATTTCATATGGTTGGTAATAATGTATCACGATTTCGTGAATTGCATTTATCTCTATTGGAATGATCGAAATTCTTGCGAAGTGAAAAATCGTTAGGGAAGCAAATAAACAAATTTCAAAATTTACCCCTCTCCGAACACAACCGAATTATTATTTCCTAAATTAATTAGCATGAACTCTGTTCAAGCTCAAGTGATCCATTGTTGAGCATCAGCTTTCTTGAAAACCTTAGAAATATTTCGATAAACAACTATGTCAAGGTTTAACATTGTGCTTATGTATTCACTACCTGGAAGGGTGGATACATTAGAAACCGAGCTCAAATCATACATGTACGACATAACAAAAATCGAAAAATTTAAGCTCTAATAAGCGCCGTGTTTGGTACAATCTTTGTCAGGGCTGTTCCACCATCTCCGCCGTATCTATAGTGTTTTCGATAACCTCAATGCAAGAACCTACAGATCTTCCCTCGGACATGGCTTGCGCTAATTTTGCTCTGGCTTCTTCGTGTCGACGAAGTAACACGACAGTGTTAAGCACAGCCCATCTGACTTGAGAATCAGCCTTTTTCTGAGTGAACCCTAAGCTCTTTAATAAATTATCCAACTGGTACAGTAAAAAACGTTAAATCGGTCAGCTATGTAGCTACTCTGGAAGAGGGAAAAAGAAAGAAGGGTTTGTTTGGGTCTGCTCTGAAAAAATTCGGGTTTTAGTTTTCGTTTTCACTAATTAATGTATGAATTATGATAACAAATAGAACTTTTCAGCAAGCCATTATTTTTCATTGGCTTCGTGCATATTATAATCACATACGGCATAGTATCTACAAAATATTAGATTGAACTTAAATTCTTAAGGGTACGAACCGTATTGATATCTGTGAGGCCTCCTTCAGCACACCCATATAGAAGATATTCCGTAGCTACTCCCGCCAATGCTATGCACGAAAACCTGTTTACCATCTGATATGACATCACCCATAATTATATTGTCAATGAAACAATGAAAACAATAATCGTTTGAGTAACATAAGAAGATAAGAACCGAAATTTGAAACTTCTATGCTCACATATGTCACAGAAGAGGTAAACGTACCGTGGCTGAGACTTTTCCTGCATTGACCTACATGCGAAACCAAAATTATTTAAGGAACGCTTATTGTAAAGAACAAAGCTCGAAACAGTTGAGCAAACATAGAAAATAGTAATGCGAAAAAAGATAAATGAAGCAATGCAAACCATTACAAACTTTAAGCAAACAAATCTTCATTATTTCCATATAACAATTGAAAAGTAAGTACACAATTGGGACTGTGACGCGGTGAAAAGAGTTGCCACTTTCGCAAACACACTAATGCCATCAAATCTTTTAGAGTTCCATTTCCAACGAATACAACATCTATGGGTTCGTAAATTACTTGCATTAAGAACCCAAAGTATGAGACTAAGTTAAATTTTCTTTCGTTTCTATCTCGAGAACATAATGGAAGAAAGGTAAATGTGTTAAACACTTGAGGCATGTTTAGTACGGTAAACAAAGCAGTTAAATGTTAAGGTTAATCATTAGTCAATATTTTCGCCTCAAAGTTTGTAATGCAATGCCAAAGCAAAAGTGCCAAATAGATACTTGTACAAAGATTTAGAAAAGATTTTGGAGGGAAGAGAACTTCTTCAAGGAACTCGAAATCAACAAACGCAGTCCCAGCTTGTACGTTGAGAGAACCTTCTTTCTTCAAAGCTTCCAAGCTAGAGAGCGTGTATCCCTTGGGAAGGATCCCAAGCAAGTAGGCAATCAAGAAATGCCCAGCTTCATGCTGCATCAAATTTCGTGTTATCAACTCCGCAGAAGAAAGATTTCGAAGGTTTTGCTTGTGACGCATAGCATTAGGGATGGCAAATCGATGCAAGTAGATAGCAACATTTCTTGTTGCATACAATTTACTTTGTTTAGGAAGTAGAGGAAGAAAGGTTCACCGAGGAATGCTCTCAAACCATTCATTTCTTTTTTCTCTTCTTTCGTTAAGAACTTCAGCAGTTTTATTTTTCGTTCAAATTCACTTCTTGCGAAATCTTACATTACCGTTCTACTTGAAAACGTCAACCTACAGTCCCTCGGACTTTAATAACACGGCAACCTATCAAAACTAAGAGGGAAAATTCTACATCATGCGGGTGAGCCTTTCAATGAACATCTCATTAACTATTCTTTTTTCATGGGGATGCAAATTTTACTCATCTGGAAAAGGGTGGCTTCGATAATGCTGCAAATATACGAGTAATATAACTTCTAGGCTGTGAAACTTACTTGGATAACCCTATTATGATACTTTTGACTGATTGTGTGCCCAATCGTATCAAGAACCAAGCTGCCGACTCCTCCGTTGAATGTGACCTAGAAACACGCACTTCACAAGATTGATGACATATCAATGTCAAGTCATTAAGCAATGTCTTGGTAGCATTAGATTTAAACGTAAATGATAATACTATACGTCATACGAAATATGTCTACATTTTTCACTATTTCTCATGCTACAAATTGCGATTAAGATTTTAGTTAGGCTAATGCCTCTACATCATCAACTCTTTCCTAGAATTTTTTAGTGTAACAACCACACCATGTCATCACAGGTGTGACCTTACAGTCTGAATTTGATGTATGTGAAAGTTTCCAACTATTTCCATTTTTTAGGAGTAGTTTTGGCACATCAAGTGCAGAGTGCAAGATCAAGCAATCAATGATATAATGTGGTGCGGCGGATGTCATAGGGCATGAAATTATTCATACATGGAAGTATAATGCAGAAGCGGATGTTATAGGGAGTGTGAGAGCATTATGCCTGTAGGCTAAAAAACTGTGAGAATGAGAGCGAGAGCAGAAGCAGATGCAATGATTGGGAGCGGGAGCGCACCCTCTTCGTAAGGATTCAGTGACCTATGCTTATCCCTTTTTGCAGCTATGCCTTGGCACACTTCTTTTTTCTATATCTCGGAATTCAATAACTGTGGAACTCCCAATCTTGTCTTGGATCCTCTGTAATCTTTCTAGTGTAATATTTCAATTAAAATATATTTTACTTGGATAGCCTATGGGGTAAGTACTTCCCCTGGGCGGTTTTATTAGCTTTTGAGAACAATGATTTATTATTGGTTCAAATTTTTAGTGTCCGTAAAGGACAGTAGCAGAAGCTGATTGTTTCTGAACTGTGTCAAGACTCGAGTAGTTTCTCAGTTCCGAAAACTAGAGCCTGCTCATGCAAACATCCTTCTTGCACCAGTTCTCGCCGAGTTAATTGTTGTTGCTCCATGTCAAACTATTTTCTCAGTTTGGAAAACTAAAACCCGCTCATATAAAGACTATTGCGTCAGCCCTAGTGATATGTTGGTTCATATCAACCTGCGAGCCTTGGCGTGCGGTTTTGTTTTTCTTCAAAATATCTCCAATTCTGCACAATGTCTTTGAGGCATCAGCAAAACAATCTAAAAAATAAACGCTACGAACCACATGTAAACCAATTTGCATCTAAGCTTGAGAGCTTCTTTCCATTTTACAGGTTGCTTTACTACAGAAGCTATAGACATTTTTCATAGAAGAGTATAAAAATACAACAAAAGAGAAAAAAAAAATAAAGCGACCCATGAGAATACATACATCTGGCTGTTCCGCAATTAACATGACTGGGACCACTCTTTCCAATTCACTTCACATACCCTCGAAGACTTAAAATTAGTGTTAATCGATAACTCGTTAGACTAGAGTAGCACCATCCCTGAGAATATTGAATTTGCCAACTGGGCAACTAACATTTATCCTGGCCATTTGCAAATACATTTGTGGTGGAACTGGTGTTTGCAGGATAGGTTACAGAGTTCCAACCCCTCCATATATTTGCCTGGCATATACAATACTCCTGCAAAATCCAAAGCGTAAACTTAAAAAGTGATACTGATCATAGTCGCCAGATTCTAAATTGGTAGCCTTTAAGACAGGAAAGGGAAATCTTATAGCCAAGTCAGAAAGTTAACAAGAACCTGCCTAAGAATCATCTGGAAAAGGGAAAATTGTTTTGCTAAGTTCAACTTTTATGGTGTGTTTGGTGTAAGAATTTCTTGAAGGAAAATGTGACGGAAAATAAAATGTTGTATTTGAATCAATGATTTTTTGTGAAAACATTTTTTTTTCAGTCACATTTTCTTATGAGCAATTCTTGCATTGAACAGAGCTTTAATGAACAAATTGATGGATGAAGTTATTAGATTACATTAAGATTTCTTTTACTTACTAATTATCAACTTCTTAGACCAAACACTATATACATTCATTCAGATATATTCTGATCTTGAGGGTATAAGGTTCTAGCTAAATATGTTCAATTTTTGTTGTGTAGGATACAGGTTCAGACTTTATTTGGATACTTAAAACCATTGGAGATCAGAAGAGTATGTATAAAATCTCTGGCGTACTATCTTACATCTCATATATTATGCTTCTAAATTAGAAAAGATTAAAAGGAAGAACTTTGATTTATCGTGAGAAAGGAACAAAAAATATGTTTATAGTGCATCTTATATATGAAGGATTCATAGTTTTTGGGGAAACATTGAGAGGGAAGGAAAAAAAAAAAAAGAATGCTTACAGATATGCAATAGTAACAATTCCAAATTGATTTTTAACACATGATGTTATGCAATCTCAAGCTATAATTGTTCCTTGTGATTTGGATTTTAGATCTATAATCAACGAAGTTGTTTGGTGTATTTTAAATCTTTCATAATTCAAGATTAACTGGAGAAACCAAACAGCAGTTCAAATTCAAACATATATGCGAGGTTTTGTATTGATCTCTCTTAGTATTTTTAATTCCTTATTGTAAATGAAATAGCTAGAAAATTCTATTAAGTCATTGTTGTTATTGCCATTAACTGATCAGAAACCTCACAAGAATATGAATCGACTAAGACCCAAAAAGTAGAAGGGTCAACCAATTGTCCATGAATAGACTACTAGTTGATGTCTCTAAGCAGAACAAGACTTTGACATGATAATAAATATTTACCTATTGATAACTATCCATTAAGACCAAGGTTTAGGGTTTGTTTGGCTGTAGTTTTTTGAAGGACATTTGTTTTCTCTTTCTATCGTTGAGCATTTGCGCACTCAGCTTCAAACCCCAGATTTCTTTTACTTTTTTGACCTAAATAAAGCTCAAAGATTTAAGTTTGATTTGGCCTTTTTTTTTGCAATCTTTTTTCCTAATTCAAGACAAGCTAGATATTATTCTTACATTTAAACTGACCTTTTGTAATGAATTGTGAGGTTTACTTTATATCAAGTTTCTGGAATGTGAATTTGTTTAGTCCCTGCTTTGATCTCTCTCAGTATTTGAGACGATTCTGATTTGTCCCTGGTTTGAGAAGGGTGACCCAATTGGCCATGAATAAAGTTCTAATTGATATGTCTAAATAGAGCTAGATTGTGAAATGATAGTAAATACTTATTAATAGCTTGTCATCTAGACCGATAATGTTTAGGGCTTTATTGTTGTTGCCCATTTACCTGCTCTTTGAACTTAAGCCTTCTTTTACTTAGTTTTTTTCCTAAATAAGGATGAAGGTTTAAGAAGGATTTATATACCTTTTTTCCTAATTGGAGAAATATAACTTTTAAATAAAATTTACATCTAAAGAGACCCTTAGTTATGAATTTTATAATCGACTTTGTTTAGCATGTGAATCTTATAATGGTGAACCAAATTGAATATGGCAGGTGAGGAAAGGATTCATGAAGAGAGAGCCTGTTGTATGCTTTGTTTTGCCAAGTTGGCAGAAGGTGACGAACTACTTAAGAGTGTATGTGGTTGTTCAAATGCTCCCGTGCACGTAACATGTGCGGATACAGCGAATAGAAAAGAAGGAAACATTTGCAATTATTGTGAACAAGAGGTTCACAATGAAGCCGTTACTTTGCATAGAGAGATAACTACTACTCGAGGAGTTGACCCGGTAAAGAGCAAGAAAACTTCTACTGGTACTGAAGGAGGAAACAAGGTAGAGAACAAGAAATGGCGCTTTTGCCCATGCTTTTAGATGTGAGAAATTCTGAAAAACTTTACTTTTTGTTATGTAATTTATTTGAAGAAATTTAATACTATATTAAGAGGGGAGTCATACTATGCAGTAACTAGATGAAAGAGATTGAAAGGAGCCATTTGTTGCACAAAGTTTACTACAAGAATACAAGCAAATGGAAGGGAAGATCCGTTCCTTTTTCCGTTGTAATAACGGAATTGCAACGGATTTTGGAATGGACAACATCTGTTCCAATTTCAAACGTTGTAAATTGAAATGGAGAAGCTCTATTCCAAATTGGAATGGATGTACGTTTCAAATTCTATTCCGTAGTAATTATAATATAATCAAATATTTGCAACGGATTTTAATCAGTACCAAATTGAAACAGATAAAATCCATTGCAATTTGCAATGGACAATCTGTTACAAAATTCGTTTCAAATGAAAAAAAAATTAAAAAAATTGCTTAAAAAGTAGCCTTTCTATTTTTTTAATTATTAATAATTATAATGATTACAGAAACTAAAGTTAAAAACATTAGAATTAAGAATTAAATGTTCAGAATAATTTACCGACGAAACAGCGAACTCAATTAAATGAAACATGTAGCAATATTATTCAAGTCAATATCACCATCGGTACAAGTAAAATTATGCAAAAAATAATTAATTATAGATATATGTATAACACAATCAAAATAAACTTGCAGCAAACCCTATCCATCCACATAAAAGATTGGAAAACTCACTCAATCAAGGCAATAAACAGAACTATGGATACATATAATTCAATACATACCTTTTTTGGGTATTGTTTCATCCCAAGTGCCTTTGCTCTTTTTGCACATTACTAGAGAATAGCCATTGAACACACACATGAAAAAGTGAGTACTTGATCCTACTTAAGAACTTCAAAACTTAAACTAAATCAAGTTCACGAACCTTCGGTTGGGACGAAACAATTCTAATTCATTCAAGAGAAGCTTG
>MKEJ01092994.1:0-13327 GCA_001753735.1 Embelia ribes
GCCAACGATGATTTGGTCAGTCACATCAATACGGTTCGTTACAACCGGCATGGACTCAACCACTCCTACTAATGGTTGAGTGTCGACCATTGGCTCAACATCAACGAGGAGCACTGATTGAGGTTCTATCAATTGTGCATTTTCCATTGGCAATTCATCATCTTCTTCTTTTGCCTCCAAATTTGGAACTATATAATCATTGGAAGTCGATTTGACATCTGGAGATCACTTTACATGCCTCTTTTCTCTCGTATTTGATTTTATAGCTGATTTAAGGGACGGACCCTCAAACTCATTTAATGACAAAACTTTAGATGGAAATTGTAAACGACTGGACTGATGGAGTTCCAATTTGTCGGATTTCATACCCAAAGGTAGAGGATTAAGTAGCTGTGATGTATTTTTTTCCCAAATTTGGAGTTGAAGGGGTTGCAATTGAAAGCTTATAAGAGGATTTATACTTCGATTTCTTTGTCATTTCAATCCTAAATTGGACAAATCTGATCCAGCCAATTAAAAGAAGGATATATATAGAAGTAGCATTGACAGATCTATACCTGGTATTGAATTTTTCTCTAACAAAAGGAGACTAAGAGGGAGGAGCAGAAAATGGATCTTCGGCGAAGCTCCGGTGGCCGCCGACGTCACTCGGACTCTCCCTCTCTACCCCGCCACTTGAAGTCAGGCTCGAGGTTCCAAGCTCTTCATCATCTCCGAGGTAAATAGGCTTAGGGTTCTGTCTTCTTGCTTTTTTACTATTCTAGTTTGTTTGTTTTCCTCCTGGAAGACAATGGGTCTTTCTTTTCCTTCGTTTTGGTGAGAAGGCCCCATCTTCCTATCCTTCTCATAACATAAGTCTGGTTCTCAAAAGGAAACGTGTTGACGAATGGCATCTGAAATAGTTAAAGAGAATTGTGTTGAAAGAAACCCATGTTATCGTGATGACATCACCCTCTCGCTGTTTGCTCGTCCCGTTGTTTGAGGACAATGCTTTTTCTTTTTCTTTTTCTTTTTTGGTTTCCAAGGTTTCTTTTTGTAAGTGAAAGCGAGAATGCGAATTAAGACTAAGACTTCAAATTTTGATATTTTCAGACCCTCTCTTGTCCGTAGTTATTGGCCCCTCTAGTTCCAAGCACACGTTGAATACACACTTACTGCGTTTCTACTTTCGATTCCAGTTTTCTTTGGTCCTACCTTTCAGTTCTTAGGGTGCAGAATTAAGTTGTAAAAACATACTTGTTCAATGGACTGCAATCACATGCACCGTTTCTTTTCAACCGAAGAGGTACAATGGTTGTCAAAGCATCCTTGGAGATCGACAGCACGGGATCAGATAATACTACCCCTCCTCCTGTGGCAAAGGAAGAGATGGTTCCAGTTGGGAATCTCCCCCTGGAGTCGAAACTACAGCTGATGCAAGAACAGAAGCTGAAGATGAAATTGGCTAAGAATATTAGGCTTAGAAGGAAGAGGCTTGTTAGGAAGCACCATTTGAGGAAAAAGGGATGGTGGCCACCTTCGAAGATGAAGAAGAACAAAAATGTCTGACCTTTCGAGTTATGTTACTGGCGAATTCCTGATACACTTATTCTATATCAATTATAATCGTATGTACAACCTTTTGTTCGTGATTTTGATGCAGTCAAATGCTCCTTTACGATATCGGTTTCAGATAATATTTCAAATGAATAGTTTTGGAAGGGGTTTATCCCTAAGTCACCAGGTCGCGAAGCAAGAGCGTGGGTACGAGGGCGTTCTGACTGTAGGCTAAAAAACTGTGAGAATGAGAGCGAGAGCAGAAGCAGATGCAATGATTGGGAGCGGGAGCGCACCCTCTTCGTAAGGATTCAGTGACCTATGCTTATCCCTTTTTGCAGCTATGCCTTGGCACACTTCTTTTTTCTATATCTCGGAATTCAATAACTGTGGAACTCCCAATCTTGTCTTGGATCCTCTGTAATCTTTCTAGTGTAATATTTCAATTAAAATATATTTTACTTGGATAGCCTATGGGGTAAGTACTTCCCCTGGGCGGTTTTATTAGCTTTTGAGAACAATGATTTATTATTGGTTCAAATTTTTAGTGTCCGTAAAGGACAGTAGCAGAAGCTGATTGTTTCTGAACTGTGTCAAGACTCGAGTAGTTTCTCAGTTCCGAAAACTAGAGCCTGCTCATGCAAACATCCTTCTTGCACCAGTTCTCGCCGAGTTAATTGTTGTTGCTCCATGTCAAACTATTTTCTCAGTTTGGAAAACTAAAACCCGCTCATATAAAGACTATTGCGTCAGCCCTAGTGATATGTTGGTTCATATCAACCTGCGAGCCTTGGCGTGCGGTTTTGTTTTTCTTCAAAATATCTCCAATTCTGCACAATGTCTTTGAGGCATCAGCAAAACAATCTAAAAAATAAACGCTACGAACCACATGTAAACCAATTTGCATCTAAGCTTGAGAGCTTCTTTCCATTTTACAGGTTGCTTTACTACAGAAGCTATAGACATTTTTCATAGAAGAGTATAAAAATACAACAAAAGAGAAAAAAAAAATAAAGCGACCCATGAGAATACATACATCTGGCTGTTCCGCAATTAACATGACTGGGACCACTCTTTCCAATTCACTTCACATACCCTCGAAGACTTAAAATTAGTGTTAATCGATAACTCGTTAGACTAGAGTAGCACCATCCCTGAGAATATTGAATTTGCCAACTGGGCAACTAACATTTATCCTGGCCATTTGCAAATACATTTGTGGTGGAACTGGTGTTTGCAGGATAGGTTACAGAGTTCCAACCCCTCCATATATTTGCCTGGCATATACAATACTCCTGCAAAATCCAAAGCGTAAACTTAAAAAGTGATACTGATCATAGTCGCCAGATTCTAAATTGGTAGCCTTTAAGACAGGAAAGGGAAATCTTATAGCCAAGTCAGAAAGTTAACAAGAACCTGCCTAAGAATCATCTGGAAAAGGGAAAATTGTTTTGCTAAGTTCAACTTTAATGGTGTGTTTGGTGTAAGAATTTATAGAAGAAAATTGTGACGGAAAAGAAAATATTGTACTTGAATCAATGATTTTTTGTGAAGAAATTTTTCTTTCCGTCACATTTTCTCACGAAGAATCCTTGCACCAAATTGAGCCTAAGAGTAGTCATATTTTGTTGATGGAAAAAACCGACAATAACATGACAGTAGCATTCGTATTCCAGCCCCATTGCAATGAAAAAGAAATAAAACAAAAAATACTATGAAATGACAATGGAAAAGCCTAAAATACCACAGGAGACCAGTAACAGGACACGCGAGGAACTTATATTGAGGAAGAGATTTGAGATCTTTTTCAGATGCTCCTCCTCCAATTTTCATTGCATAAGCAATTGTTGCCAGAATTGGCAAGCAACAGAATAAAGTGAAGAAGACAACAGATGCCATCACCACACATAGTATCATAAAGAACACGTCGAAGGCTAAAAACACCACTGCTAACCTGCATTTCCCCCCCTTCAAAATCACATTAGGATTCACCAGCATTTGAAATAAAATGTTTGAACAATACATAATAAGTGAAAGGGGAAAAAAGAGGGAAGAACATAACTACAGAGACAAAAAAGGAAAGAAGAAAAGTAGAAATCTCAAAATTGAAAGGTTAGGTTCACATAGTTTGCTAGTTCATACCAGTAAAGACGAGGCGAGTCTTGCAGAAGTGCTTGACCACCCATTACAATCCAATAGAAACCAAACACCCACCAGATGGAGGATACCACCGTGTTCATCGACTCCAACCGCTTCACAATGCTATAAAGAGCAAATATGAAGGGTTAGACTAATGTGTGTGTAAAGATCCATGACCCGTCTCAAACAATATCAGCTGATAGTGACTAATTCAGGAATAAAACTGAATATTTTTTAAGCAAATTACTGTGTTTTATAACTCAAAAGGAAATGCGATTACAAGGAAATTAAAGTACTGAAAGATTACAAAAATCAAAGTTAAAAGCAGGAAATTAAGGCATAAAAGAAATTTTGACATCAGTTTCCCCACTCTGCTGTGATCTAGGAACCTGTAATATAGAGAAGTGGCTGCACTCTATTTGCACTAATGACCTCTAAGTTTCTTGCCTTGCACTAAACCCCCTACAATAAGATGCATAAAAACTTTAGCCCCAGGGTCTTCAATTAATCTAGTAACAAGCCCTCTTCATATTTGTTTCTTTCTGCCCAAAGTGGGTTCGTTTTAGTGTCTTAAATTTTTTCTCCTTTTCTATTTCTCAAGAAATTGCTTTCATTTTTATAAACTGAGAAAACTGTGCCATGGATAAAGATGTCTTGTCTGGATTCTCCACGATGTCAGTCACACTAAAAACGATGAAGAATCTCTACGTAACTCTAATTCGTACTCTTAAATGCCATGGGATCGTTTTTAGTTTGCATAAGAAATTTTAACCCTATCGCAAGATGGAAACCCAAAGGAATTGACGGGGGGTCAAGTGACACAAATCCTAGCTTGATTACAAACTCCACTGTCCCCAATATGCAAATTACTAGCTATGGATAAAGTGGAAAAACGGTCCTCATTCACCCATCTAATGTGACTCGTGGCATATGCCCCATCACAAAAACTCCTATTCTGCATCTTTTGAGAAAAACCAAAGGGATAATCCTTGTCACCCTAACAAATTCCAAAAAACTAGTGTTTTTACTACACAAGGAAAGACAGTATTAGGTTTCTTCCAATACGAGTTAAGATCATTAGATCAAATTATTTCCACTTTCTTCATGCCAAGTGGTAGTTGCCCTGATATGGCACTTAATCAGATATATACATGCATCAGACAATGTGTATTGAAAGCTTAATCAGCAGTGAAGGGCATTAATTGAAAAAAGATGACAAATTGGATAGCGTGCGGATAATGATTCAGTGTGAATTAGTAGCCGATTTTTAAAATGGAGACGGGTACGGTACGGAAAACTGAAAAAATAAATGCAGACTTAAAAATATAGGAAACGAAAAGCAACAATATAACAAATAATCAAATGTATAATACGACTCTTTTTTGAAAATTAGTAAGCTATATATTTGAGGAGACCCGTGAGTGCACCAGTTAGAAAATACGAGAATATTGATGGCGGTATGGAAAGGAAAGGAAAAGATACACCTTTAACTACATGGATACAAGGATGCAAGTGATTAGAGAAGACACGTGTGCTAGAAAAATAGATGAGCAAGTTGCTTTGGATAGAAGCAAGTGCCATCCAAAAATTAAGTTAATGACCTGACAAAATATTTATTTTGGTTCCACTTAACCGACCTCAATTTAGGATCTAAGGCTTGGATGATGACTAAGAAGCATGGACTCGGAAATGGGTGCGTATTCGGATAAGCGTGAGGATGGCAAGTTTTGAGAAATTTCAAACAAGACAAGATTCGACATTTTATTTTTTTATTATAATTCTTATACCGTTGCTTACAAGAGATTACAAAAAATGAGATATAATGTACTAAACGATGAACAAAAGGATATATAATATTGGTTCTAGAATTCTTAGGAAAAAACAATTAGCAATTTCTGTCATAATCTAGTAAACTAGCCCACTCAATACAAACTATCAAAAGTCACAAAAACATATCATTCGCCAAAACACTAAAGTATTATAACATCCAAAATATTTAGCTAAGTAAGAGTAGTCAATTTCTAACATATTAACGAACATCTGCATACTTATCTATTCATCCACTTCAACAATTTGTCCACTGCCAAGTCCATCAAGTGTGTCAAGTGTGTCCCCATGTGTCCAACATTGCAATTAATAAATGGATTTCAAGACGTGCCCTGGGGCCCGTACAACACTTGTCTAGAAGTGTCAGGTGCATATTGGTGTCCCCAGTGAATCAGACACGGGTATGGCACCCGATTAGGAGTGTCCGTGCTTTCTTAGATGATGATGATATTATAGACAGTAGCATATAAAAAAAAGATTAAACATGATTTATTTCTTATTTTTGGAACTTTCTTAAAAGAAAATTCTTGAAAGCAAATTTACAATACGAATTTTCAAAACCGAAGAGTTTCCATATTAGAAACAAGAGTTTGAGTGGAAAAACGAAGTGTAATTACAAAGTGAAGGGGCAAAGTGCAATTCCTCCCGCTAGGATTTCGAATTACCAATCCTATCCTTAGTCTGAAAAGACTGTCATGCTGTGCAGAATTATAAACAAATAAACCAAAAGCTTACCAGGCCCAGAAACAAAATAAGCAAAACTGGAAGTAATTAATAACTACATGTTTAGTTGTAACTTTTAAGAGCAAAACCTAGAGCTTTTTCCTGCTTATGAATTATTTGATACATTCAGCTTAAACTTTTAGCTTATTTAAACCAAAACAGCGACAAAGCTCAGCATAGCAGCAAAATATATTCCAATTTTTTAAGCAAAAAAAAAAAAAAAAGAAAAAAGAAAATCAAGCATTTCTTCTTTGTTTGGGTTTTTTTTCATAAATGGAAGAAACATTTGTTCCGCTTCGTGGAATAAAAAATGATTTGAAGGGAAGATTATCGTGCTACAAGCAAGATTGGACTGGTGGACTCAAGGCCGGTATCAGGTTGTTTACTCATATAAATTATCTTTAATTTTTAGTCTTTTTTTTTTAGGTTGAGTTTCGGAATTGGAGGATCTGAGATATTGTATAGCTAGTTTAGTACTAAATAGTTCAATATAATAGATTGAAATGGTTGCATGTGGTCATGATATGAACTCCATGTGTTATTCAACTGTTAACCATTCTGTGGATTTATTGTTATCATTACAAGTTTGACACCCAGTGTGTAGGTGAAAGTAATCAAATCCTAATTCATAGCGTTTCAAACCCGAAATCCTTGTTAGATTTATTTATATTATTTGTCCATGATGTTTAGGGTGGTAATATACAGAATTTTGTTCTTCTACACTGCTATATATGATGTTTAAATGTCGTTGCATAGGATCCTGGCTCCAACAACATACATATTTTTTGCTTCGGCAATTCCGGTCATCTCTTTCGGCGAGCAACTAGACAGAGTAACAGGTACGAGGATATTCATTTAACTCCAAAGTTCTTAATAGTTATGGGTAATCAAACTTATCCAAAATTAGAATAGTTTTGATAAACATTTTGCCGAGGTTGGTAATGACTTTTCGTGAAACAGATGGAACTTTAACTGCCGTTCAGACTCTTGCATCAACATCAATTTGTGGGATAATTCACTCCATTATTGGTGGACAACCACTACTGATCTTAGGGGTTGCTGAGCCAACCGTGTTAATGTATACATTCATGTTCAACTTTGCCAAGGATCGAAAGGATTTGGGCCCAGAACTATTCTTGGCCTGGACAGGATGGTACTTTCTTAATGCATTTGTTATTTCAAAGTGGAATAAAAGTTTGCCGTTTAGATTTCTAACTGGAAATTTTCTCTTAAATTCTTTCTAGGGTTTGTGTTTGGACAGCCCTTTTGCTTTTCCTGCTTGCTGTTCTGGGTGCATGCTCCATAATTAATAGATTCACACGTGTGGCTGGGGAGCTATTTGGTCTTCTAATTGCAATGCTTTTTATGCAACAGGCTATCAAAGTGAGTATTCTATCTTGGTGTTTTTTAATTGTAGGTCATAAGCTTGAAGGCTGGCTTCTAACTTGTTGAGCGGCATTGGGTTGTTAAATGAAAAGCAATGTTACATTCATATGCATTTTCAGAAGGCAATGCAAACAAGCTCAAAAGCCCAGATGTTCCTACATTTGTTTTCAATGCATAAGCCAGAAATGCTAGCATGTAAGCTTTGCAAAGTCAAGCTTATGCGAATAACCGCTTTAAGCTTGCCACCAAACAAGCAGCTAATATCGTCTTTCTGATTGAGTTTGTGCTAGCATTAGCTTAATGTTCTGTACTTATCTGATTTTAATTTGCTCTGGTAGTATGCTGATCTTGTAAACTTTTTCTTATTTATATATACCATCCCAGGGTTTGGTCGAGGAGTTTGGTGTGCCTCAGAGAGAAAATCCTAAACAGCTTGCTCTTCAACTTTCGTGGCGATTTGGAAATGGAATGTTTGCATTGGTTCTGTCTTTTGGCCTTCTTCTCACCGCATTAAGAAGTCGCAAGGCAAGATCCTGGCGTTATGGTGCAGGTATTTTGTTTTTGAGCTGAAAATCTTGGTTAAATGGAAATTAAGGATTTGGTTTTAGAAGTTTGAGCTTTTGTTCTCATTCTCAATTTCATTTGTTCTGAGATTGAAAGCAAGGAAACATTTGGAAACTCAGTTGTTCCATTCTATTGTAATTTACATTCAGATAATTTTCCTGAACCATAATAAAATAATCCTTTATAAAAACTCTTGGTAAACAATTCATAAAATGTGATTTTTGCACTCTTTCTGTTTATAGGAAGTAGAAAGTAGCATTGAGAATCGTAAACGTATTCAAATGGTGCATACGTTGTTGTAGCAACTTGTATTTATGATCTTCTGACCCTTAAATATGGTTTGCAGGTTGGTTAAGGGGATTTATAGCAGATTATGGTGTCCCCCTTATGGTGCTTGTATGGACTGCTGTATCTTATATTCCTACAAATGAAGTCCCCAAGGGTATACCAAGGAGACTTTTCAGTCCAAATCCATGGTCTCCTGGTGCATATTCTAACTGGACGGTTATCAAGGTGCTTCTTAAACATTGAACTCTAATTACTAGCAGTATTTTTAAACCTTTATGTGAGGTTCCTAATCACCTGTTTTGAAACCTCAATGGGAGGTTTTTATCTATTTCTACTTATACTTAACTGTTGTATAGGAAATGCTGAATGTTCCTCTTATGTATATTGTCGGAGCATTCATTCCAGCAACTATGATCGCAGTGCTTTACTACTTTGACCACAGTGTCGCATCTCAGCTTGCCCAGCAAAAAGAGTTCAATCTGAAGAAACCGTCTTCATATCACTATGACCTTCTCCTATTAGGCTTTTTGGTAAGCCATTTCCGTTAGAGCCCAGTTTGTTGTCCATTCCCTCCTCTTACAATTTCAGTTCTGATGGTCATCTTAATAGTTGAACAATAATTTACTGTGGTTATGTTAATCATTGGACAGTATTTTACGCCTTTAATTCTAACAAATTCAGCTTTGAGGTCCCTTATGATTGAACATTATTCCCGACCAGGTCATAATTTGTGGTCTCATTGGTATACCACCATCTAATGGAGTCATTCCCCAATCTCCAATGCATACGAAAAGTTTAGCCACCTTGAAACATCAGGTAATCTTTTTCTAACTTTGAATTTTGTGTATCGTAATGCTATTTTATATGTCTCAGCAATATGTCCATTATTCTCTTTGTTTCTTTTTATATTGATTTATGATTTTATATCTGATTAATCATGTTTAAATAGTTACCTGAATAGCTTTGGTCCATTTTTCTTCTTTAAACAGCTTCTACGAAATAAGCTTGTATCAACAGCAAGAAAAAGTATTAAGAAAAATTCGAATCTTGGTCAACTGTACCGGAACATGCAAGACGCTTACAACGAAATGCAAACTCCACTTACCCATCAAATGCCACCTGCACTGGTATGTTCTCTCAGGTTGCATTTTGATTTTTGATTTCAAATAAAGTTACTGGAGAACAGTTTTCGAGTAAAGTAGCACATGCTACCTTTAGATCCCTTCGTATTTTGCTTCTTCAGATCCCTTCTTTTGAGTAAAGTAAATATTTGATTGGTACGAGGATGTGAAACCATGTGGTCCTATTAATCATAAATCCATCTTTATAAGAGCCTAATGGCATGAATATTTCCTATCTTACACTTTCTATGTTCCAAATGTCATACCTTACATTTTTGTGTGCATAATATTTGTATGCATTAACATGTTTGTGTAAACAGGGGCTGAAGGAACTCAAAGAATCGACGATTCAACTAGCCTCGAGTACAGGTTACATTGATGCTCCTGTCGACGAGACTGTCTTCGATGTGGACAAAGATGTCGATGATCTTTTGCCCGTTGAAGTGAAAGAACAGCGCCTTAGCAATCTTCTGCAGGCATGTATGGTCGGTGGTTGTGTTGCTGCTATGCCTATTTTGAAGAAGATCCCAACTTCAGTACTTTGGGGTTACTTTGCCTTCATGGCTATTGAAAGCTTGCCTGGAAATCAATTTTGGGAGAGGATATTATTGCTTTTTACTGCTCCTAGTCGAAGATACAAGTACGTACTATTTTTCCTAGTAAAAATAGCGTACCGGATTATATATGTAATTAGCTATAACAAAGAAGATATCATCTCTTGATTATCAGACCTTGGACAAGATAACACCAAATAAGCATGGAATTTTCTTTCGTGTGTTGACAGGGTGTTAGAGGACTATCATGCTACATTTGTTGAGACCGTACCTTTCAAGTCTATCGCTATATTCACCTTATTTCAAACAGCATATTTGCTTGGGTGCTTTGGCATAACATGGATCCCCATAGCTGGCGTGCTTTTCCCTCTCCTCATCATGCTGCTTGTCCCGGTTCGCCAGTATTTACTTCCAAAGTTTTTCAAAGCAGCACATCTTCAAGACTTAGATGCTGCGGAGTATGAAGAAACTCCGGCTGTAACTTACAATATGTCATTTGAAGTAAGCTCTCTCACTTTCTTCACTAGGGCTTAGATCTTTCTGATAGGTACAATATGAATGAATATGAACTTTCTTTATTGTTCTCTAAACAATGTAGAAGAACATAGGGTTAATGGTGATAAATAAAATGTTACCAAACTTGAAACTGGCACATTTTCTAATGTCTACTGTAGTTAGTCAGAGCATAACAATCTCTTTATTCTTGTTGCTCGGATTCTTGTGTGTAGATTAAGAGTCGGACTGCTATGTTTTCCATAATGGGATTAATATACTTACTTTTGATGTACTTTTCAGGATCAAGATCGAACTCAAACTCCTCAAATCAACAGTGGGGAAGTTTTGGATGAAATTATCACAAGAAGTCGTGGTGAGATCAGGCATACCCGTAGTCCAAAAATTACTAGTTCCACTCCTAGCTCCACAGGTGATATGAAGCCTGCATATAGCCCGCGGTTGACACCTAGGGCGTACAGCCCCGGAATTTCTGAGCTAAAAGAGGGTAGGAGCCCGAAAGGGAATGGAAAAGGACTTGAAATAAAGCAGACCCCGAGCCCGGGCCCATCTAATTTGGGTCAAAGCACTCACGGTTCTTCATCAAGATAGAACTGTGAACTCCCCCATTCTAATTCGTTAGTTGTCATTAGTACTTGAGAGGCCTTGTCATAATACTTTGCAAGTTATGGTTGTGTGTAGTGTTTTAATTTCCATGTTGCTGTTGTCTGTATAATGCTCTATATTACTAGTCTTTCGTACTCAAAATACTCTTGGGCAGAGGTTGAAATAATGATATGAAGATGTTTATTACACTCGGCGAGAGTTTCTATATTCATCTTGTTTTATTTACATATGTCAAATATCTCCGTGAGGGGCAATGCTGTGAATACCAACTATAAATGCGACCAAGGTAGACTAATCTATTTAGATGAGATTATCGAAGTTGTAAAATATCGTTCCTCTATAACATATCATTCTTTTGCCCTTCCAGAAATTTATTGTACTGTAGCTTTCAAAAGTTTAGGACTTGCTTTGTTGGTAATCGTTAACCTGCAGGTTGGGTAACCAGAAGTTACACTTTTTCTATTATTCATAGGTGTGCTTCTAACTACATAGATTCTGTTGAATCATCTCCTGGTTTGGATTTTACTGCCTCATATCATCATCCATATTTCTTCATCCAAGTAAAATTTGTAAAGATTCTCCCACGACTTTTTTTGTCTCTTCGTTGTATATGTATTCATGCTTTTGCATTTGACTAATTATTTATGTATTTGCTCTATACTATACACTACGGAGGTGTTTTACATATTTTTATTCTTTTTTTACTCTTTTTAATTTTTAATCTTATTCTTTTTAATTACGTATTAATCATTCTCTACTATAAAAGTATAAGGATGTTTTACAGATTTTTATACATATTTTACTCTCTCATTCTTTTTTCTTCTTCTTATTTTTCATTCTAATTAATATTAGAAAAAGTTGAATCGTACCTTATTCTTGTACTCCCTACTATAAATTTATAATAATATTTTGTAAATTTTTGTTCCTATTTTATCCATTTTTTGTTATTAGTTTACCATCTTAATAAAATTGAAAAAATACTCAAAACATGTATTATTCATATGCTCTGTACTACAAAAGTACATTAGTTTTTTTTACATATTTTCTTTTTATTTTAACCTCATATTTTTGTTCTTAGTATACTTTTTATTATAATTTTGTACTTTCTACTATAAAATCACAAGCTTATTTTTACACATTTTTGTCATATTTGACCCTCCTTTTTTTTCCTTCTTATTAAAATAAAAAAAAATCTAAACGTGTTCATTATTGTACTTTCAATATTAATTGATAATGATATTTTATAAATTTTTGTTCCTATTTTATTTTATTTATTATTATTATTATTTTTTTCTGTTCATGGTTTACTCTCTTATTAAAATTGAAAAAATATCATAATCATGTACCATTTATCTACTATCTACTACAAAAGCACAATAGTAATTTTTAATATTTTTTAATCTCTTATTTGTATTCATGTATTATATTTTATTATAATTTTAAAAAAGACCAAACCTTACCTTATTCATCTACTATCCACTATAAAAATACAAGTGTGTTACACATTTTTGTTCCTGTTTTATTTTATTTTTAATTTTTTTCCTCTTATTATTAATATTAAAAAATGCACAATTGTGCCCTATTCAATTATTCTCTATCATAAAAGCATAAGAGTATGTTAAATATTTTATTTTTGTATTTTACCTTCTTATTGTGTGTTTCTATTTTACCCTCAAATGCTTTACACATTTTTTTTTCCCATTTACCTTATTATTTTTTGTTCTTGTTTGCCCATTTATTAAACTAGATGGATATCACGTGCGTTGTACGTGACGTTTTTTAAAATATTAAGTATTGAGTATGTGTTGCACGTCATATTTTAATGTAAATTTTTATTCTTGAATATTTTTTTCATATATAATGAAAGACGTTATTTATTCACTTAGTCAAACCTTGATAGTAATATTTGTGATTGGGTTTACTTTTTTTTATAACTTTGTAAAAAAAATAATAAAAATCATATCTTAATTATTCATTTGCTATCATAATTTAAATCATATTTTCAATTTTTCTTTAAATGATAGAAAAATCTTATTATAATCCATCAAAGTAACTATTGCACTCAAAATT
>MKEJ01092998.1:0-10965 GCA_001753735.1 Embelia ribes
AAAAGATATCTTGTCATGAAGAAAATCATTTGGTTTCATAAAGAAATGTGTGAACTAAACTAATCGTCTCCCTAAGTCTCAACTAAAAAGTTCTATTTGCTCCCTATACGTTTAATTGCAACATTAATAGTCCTCAGGTTTTGAAAAAAAAACAAAATTGTCCCTCAAATTTCAGAAAGTAACATATTTGGTACATCCTATAATTTTATCTTACATTAAAACCCATAAAGTGTTTAAAATAGGAGACGATATGAACAATAAATTATTATAAAAATAATAAATTATCCTACATAAATGAAATATTTATTACTTGATATAGTTTTCATCATTGAAAAAAAACTTTGATTACATAGTAAGGTCCAGTTGCGTTAATTGATAAAAACTTAAAAATTGTTGTAAAATTATCGAATAATCCAAAATAAAAAATAGCATGAAAGTAATAAAGACATGAGAATTATGTGGTTCAACCTCAAGCTTAATTTTAGAATTAAACTTGAGCTTAATCCACGAGAAAACCAGTATGTGTTTATTTTATATATATGACAATTTGGGATACAAGTGTCGTGCTCCGATTTCCGTAAAACTCGGGGACGCGAGCCTAATCCTTTTTTAAAGAAAAGGAAACGAAAATATACAATTTTAAAGAAATAAATTAAAATGGGATATCGTCTACAACGCTTATTCACATCCTCATTCTACAATATTATATAACATCAGAGTGAGCAGAAAAGAAATCTACACTATAGCCTGCATATGACCTTTATATTGAATCAAAAGAGATGCTTAGCTTGCATAGGACCTGGATATCAATGCAAGTAAAGTCCATATTTATATCAACATAAGATAAGGTGAATGCTTGAATCAACTCCATAGTATATTACAATATGTTCTTATCTAATACATCTCTAACCACTTAAGGCAACAATATGAAGTAATACAAAAGAACTGTCTAAATATCAACAACACTCTGCCTCCAATATAATATATCATTATTGAAGAGACTACAACACCAAAATAACTATATCTATAATAGCTCCAAAATGCATATACAACTATCAACGCGTGGCCTCAACAAGGTCCGTCTCCCATCCCTGCACCTACAACATAGTTATATTACTAAATAACACGATAAACGAGATGCAATGCAATGCCAATATGTATAAATGAAATAGGTAATAGTGTATGCAAGGTAACTCAACACTACCCAGCACAAACACCAACACCCACACTATACAATACATACAATGGAGCTAATGTATCAAAATGGTCTATAATCCGTTCCCCTCATGGAACACGATTATAGACTATAAATCAATACAAATACCGACACGACACAACGCAAAAAGGTAGGAACTAGTGTCTCAACACGCTCTATAATCCGCCCTCCTTGCGGGACACGATAATAAATAAAAATCCTTGATTAAGTTTCTCGACTTTCACAGTAAGGAGCCAAACCCTCTCTTTATTTTCAACACATCAAAGTCGACACTATTCCCAAAAAGAAATCAAAATGTCTCATTTCTCCCATGAATGCAACACAAACGTTTTTCCATAATCAACACTTTAAAATCCTCGATTTTAAATCAACAATGCTTAAATTCATCAACATTTGAGCTTCATTGTTCCAACACATTTTTCAATGCCAACTCTTTACAACACTTTTCAACATAGTCAACACTTTTCAATTCTTCCAACACTTTCTTTTGAAAATTTCATTTTCTAGTTCAACACATAGAAAAATCATTTCTATCAACTCCTCATTGTCATTAAAATGACTCACTGCTCGGATAATAAAAATGCAACGTCATGTATGCATAAATGATACATATTTCATTTACATATATTATCAACATCAACTTATACTCATTCAACACCATTTAGTTCTATAAACAAAACATTATAATTTCTACTCATACAACTCCATGTAATCAACACATCATCTATACATAGAGGTACACACACAGACTCATGCTTATATTATTATTCAGTAATCTACTCGTACCTTGCATAGCTAATCAACCCTGGGGAGCTAATCACCAAAAAGCTCCAAATTTCTTCTTCTTCACCTCTCTGTTTGATGTAGTAAACAAAACCAAATCATTGAATACTAAGATTTAGAGATGTTTTATTCTTCACATAGGTAAAGAAAAACAACTCATATTTCACGTACGAACTAGGTACAAAATCAAGAAATTATGAACTTAAAGACAAAGTTCAAAACTTACCTCAAAACAATCTCTAGGTCTTAAGAAGTGAAGATTTACCCTTATATTTCACTTTCGCCTCCAAAAATTAGATGGATTCACCTCTTCTATCTTTTCGCCCTTCTCTCTCACACTTTCTTTTCTACTCAGACTTCGAATAATGAGGAGAGATAGTGTGTTATGTTGTCTTAAAATAGTGGGGTCCGCGATTCTATTCAACTCCGACTGGATGTACCGGTACACTAGATTGGTGTACCAATACACCACTCTGTGTACTGGTATACCCCTTTGCTGTGCTGACTCCCAGTGAGCTTCCTGAACCTACTTAGAAGTTGGTGTATCGGTACACCCCTCTGGTGTGTCAATACTCCTCTGCGTCCTCTTCAACCAAGTCAAAAGTTGGTGTGCCGTTACACCCTTGGTGTGCCGGCCTCTAGTGAGCTCCCTATACCCAGACTGGAAGTTGGTGTACCATTATACCACTTTGGTGTACTGGTACTCCTCTATGTACTGTTACACTTCCAAGTGTGTTGACTTTCAGTAAGCCTTCTTACCATCTGTGTGCCGTTACGCCACTTTGGTGTACCGGTACTCCAACCCACTTCAACATTTCAACCAACAACAACCTCTACAACTCTTCGCCATGATAACAATACTCGCTATAATATTACATCTTGTAACTATACTATAATACGAATGTTACCAATAAGTCAACACATCTTCTTACTATAGTATAAATGCTAATAATTATAGCATGCAACATCTCGTAATCAATACATCAATACCAACATCTTGTAATCAACGCATCAATACTAACATCTCGTAATCAACTCTTATGCTACATTTTATACTAATGCAACATATCAACACCAAATAAGTAAATAACATTATTTATTTGAAAATGAAAAATTTACACGGAATTTTCGGGACATTACAATAAGGGAGTAGAATATTTGGCGAACACTCTTATTTTATTTTTCTCTTTTTTTCCTTATCTGTTATTTTCTCACGTCCCTGGGTCCTCCCTTTAGTTTTTGGGGCGTGACAAGAACGGGAGCAAGAGTGGGAGCATGAGCGAAAATTGGGAATGGAAGCACACCCTCATCATGAAAGATTCGGTAACCTAAGTCTAGTTTATTCGACAAAAATGACAAAATTAACGAGTCAAATTGCAAACACCATTATATTTTATAATTTTGAGAATTTGGATAAGATTTTGAAACTAAAAATGACAAAAAAGGTTGGAGGTTAGTGAAATTTGGAAGGGTTAAAAGAGGGTAGAAAAGGAGTATTGGCCATAGACGCAGACGTTTACGAGGTGACTCCGATTTCTTTTGGTTGAGTTGAAATAGTGTATTGGAGATAGTTAGAGTATCAGAAGATGACAAAGACGGATATAAAGTCATCGTATAAGGATATCTTATGGACTTGCAAGGTAACGAGGTGGCAACGCTGATGGTAGAGTAAGACAAACGAGAACCAAGCTTTCTCAAGTGTTTCCTTTGCAATCTCTTTCAACTTATGTCCATTTTCCAGCATTTTGCTTATGAATTTACACTAGGCATGAAATATGTCATGGCTTGAACTCTTGTAGATTGTTTTAATGCTTAATGATCTTTTGTTGAATAATATATGTTTTTAATCTTGATGGGAATTTTTACTTTTCATGTTTTGAAGAGTAAAAAGTTTATTACAGTTATGTTACGTCTCAGAAATATTATGGTTGTCGCATCTATTTTACACTTTAAAGATATGTAATAAATCAACTTGTGTAATAGGAAAATTTTCACGTCGTGGACTAAAAAACTCAAAACTAAACTCAAGAAAATAACTGTTTGTGTAATAAATTGCATTCATAGCATTGCTGGTAGTTTGTTTCAAGTGTATTTTCCATATCCTCTTATAGTGCAATGAAACTATTATTTATTATTTTTCCAAACGCTTGAAGGAATATGACCACTCTTGATGAAATTTTAACCTTTAAAGCACCATGAAATAGGTAAGTTGCAGATATTTGGTATTGCATCCCACTCATCATATATAAGGCATGCTAAAGTATACCAAGTTTTGTGATTCAGTATATCTGCTACCGTATTCACTTTCCCTGGATGGTATTGGACATCGAAATTATAATGCTCCAAATATTCCATCCATCATCTATGTCTCATGTTCAAGTCCTATTGAGTGAATATATACTTGAGGCTCTTATGACTAAAGATAACCTCAAATTTCTCACAATACAGATAATGCCTCCAAATCTTCAAAGCAAACACTACTGCTCCTAACTCCAAATCATAAGTTGGATAATTTTTCTCATAAATCTTCAATTGGCCAAAGGTGTGGGCCACTACTCTCTTCGTTTGCATCAATATGCAGCCCATCCCTTACTTCAATACACCATGTAACCCACTATCCTTTTTGGAATAGTCAACACTAGTACTGTCATCAACAACTTCTTCAGCTTTGCGAACGACTTCGTGTACTTAGAATCCCACTCAAACTTGACCCCTTTACGAGTAAGACATGTCATAGGAGATGCTATGGCTGAGAAATCCTTCACAAACTTATAGTATTAACCTATCGGTCCCAATAAACTTTGAATAGCTTGTCGTTAACTTTGTCCACTAATAGATATCCATGGTGGGCCAACAAGGCATCCCCTGTTTATTCGGTACGAATCTAAACGTTGACATCCACCACAACAAAATATTGATTTTTAAATGTGAAAAACACGTGAAAAAACAAATGCGACTCATGGATTGATGTAAACTAAGCACACAAGTCAAATAAGGGCATCCAAGGTAATCAAGTTCCAAAACACCTATCCCGACCTTCTAGCCGTAGCATACTCAAGATATCCTACCAACATACCCAACACACGAAAACTCCCAAGGTTATTGTATACCTTGAGTTCTGATAACAACTTATAATGCCCCAGAATTCGACACAATCCCCAGTACCTCACTATAATCATACATGACATAATAGACTAAACCATCAAATAAAACTTTGCTCATAAATGAAATTGTTGAAATTTAACGATAATCAAATCGAAAACCATCCAGCCTTAGTATTATGTTTTGGCTATACAACTGTCTGAAAACATAAGGGGAAATATAAAAAGAGACTTTGACTGAGCTTCGACATCATCCTAACCTTGGTTTCTATAACCCCCGATGTCTGATCTTACTTGGCGTTTTGTTGAAAAATAATAATACAAAAAGCAACCTAACAGGTACGAGTCAGATATGAATTTAATTTTATAGAAATAGTGGAAAGTAATAAGTAAACAACATGAAATTAGATATTTCTATGTGTAAGTCATTAACAACGACAACCAGGCAAGTACAAATTGACATACCATGCGAATCATCAATACACCAACGTCAACAAGAACCAAACATAATTGACAAAAAGTAAAACATATATAGGTGTAAGCACCCCACAACTTTCATCAAGACACTCAATTACAACATATCCAACACAACCAACAACTCAGGTTATATAGTCTTCCCACTCGAAATAAATCTCTTTGGAGGCTTTACGTGTAAAGACTTTGATTCTTGTGGAACCGGCTCATATCGGCATACCGAGGCCAACAAACACTACAACAAATCTTGGAATATAACCACGATAAATCTTGGAATATACATCTTCCAAGGTCAACAATAATCATTAAAAACCTTGGAATCTGCATCTCCCACGACTTACAACAACATACAACAGCTTCTGTACCATATGCGAGTTTAACATAAGTTTCCTCAGATGCCCCTATTTAATTTTCCCAATTACTTATGCCATGAAAATCTGACCATTTATGCCTTGTCATAATGACTTACAATAACTATCAACCATACATGCATCAATACTTAAAGTCTTGCAACCAAATAAAAAAAACAAACACATTGAGCAAAACTCGTCTGGACGAAATGGGGTCTTATCCGAACAAAACTCCTACTTGTCTAGACAAAAGCGATTTGGTCCGGACGAAAATGGCTGCATACCTCCTACTATGTCCCAACAATGCAATTTCACAACTACAATATCAACACAACCATCTAAATATCAAATCCACATGCTTCTACCACAATTTATGATTAAACAATTTTAACATAGGGATTTTCATACAATTGAATTCTCAATTCCGCTACGTACCTTATTCGAAATAGAGAAGGCTCCATCGGAAAGCTCGAAAAGAACCCTAAGAGTCACTACTAGAAAGCACAAAAATGCAACAACAAAACCTCACAACAAAAAGGATAACGAGACAAACACGAATCCGCCGTTAGATTGTCGATTAGAACGATCCGCCGTCTAGACTTGATAGGTTTTGCTCCACTCCCCCTTTATCTTCTCTCTCTCTCTTTCTCTTTCTATTTCTCTCTTTCTGTTGAAAGTATAATAACATAAGTGTTGGAATAAGCTAGTAAGTTTTAGAAACCTAACTCATATTGGGATTTTTAATTGGATCTTACACCTCTAAATTTTTATATGATGCATATTAAAAAATCCAAGAAACAATAATTAAAACAATTCTATTTTCATTAAAAACTATTCAAAATAATTTTAGTTTTTACTCTTATGTTAGTATGCAATATTTCGTCCCCCATTCATTTTTAATTATCCCTCTAGATTAGAGCACATGCACTTTAACAAAAACATACAAGCGGCAATGGCACGATCCGTCGCAAAATCTGTTACTGACCAAGCTTTATGCTGGATTTTGCAATGGGTAAACATCTGTTACTATAGAGTGTGTAACAAAAAAATAGCAACGGACTTGAGTATTCGTTGCTAATTAGCGATGGATAGTCCGTTGCAATCCATCGCAAATGCCAAAATATAATATTAATATTAAAATTAAAAATAATATAAATTTTCATTTCAAAAACCGTTGAAAAAACTCTCAATATTGTTGCAAATTAAAAAATAAAAAATATATTTTTAAAAATTTTCCGTCGTAGTTTTCGTTGCAAAAAACTTTTAAAATAATTGTTTAATAAAGTAAAAAAAAATATTATTTTTATATTTCCGTCACAATATCCATCTCAAAAGATAAAAGAAATAATTTTTTATTAATTTAAAACTATTATTTTTAAAAAATTTGTCACAAAAAACATCTCAATTTAGTAATAAAAATAATTAATTAAAATAACCATCGCAAAGTCCATTGCAAACTTATTAAAATATATGTATATATATATATACAAAAACCATCACAATTTAGTAATTAAATATTTTTTAATTAAAATAACCATTGCAAATTCCGTTGCAAACTTATTAAAAATATATTTATTTTTCGCCGCAAAATCCTTTGCAAACATTTTAAATGAAAATAATATTTTAATAATTTCATCACAACTTCTGTCACAAAATAAAAAAATAAAAAAAAATCAAAAACTATTTTTGCAGGTTTTTTTTTTAATATTTTTATAATATATAATATTATATGAATTTACAAAATTTAACAAAAATTTACATATTATCAGTGGAAGTTGAAGATGGAGGCGGGGATGGGGTCTGACCGAGGTAGGATCCAAACCCATTACCGAAGAGAAGATTATCGTTTTGCAGAGGGGACAAGCCCAAATCTCTTGGCTAAGATTGGGATTGTCGGTGATAGTAAAGCCACTACGCTAATTTGGTTCTACAGTCGGGCCAAGAGTTGTGATCACACCTGCTCGTCCTTCTCATTGCATCGGCAATTTTCCTCAATCTCTTGCTCCAATTTCTCAATGGTCCATTGTTGGGCCTCGTATTGTTACCGGATGTCCCCTTGTACAGCGTAAGACTGGGCCGTCAAGCTTGATGTCATAGATTTATAATACCAAACTTTGACCCCAATTCGAAGAAACGACCATGGCTCTGGTTATCGACAGCGTCATAAAAAAGCTAAATTTTGGTCGATAGCTTGAGTTCTTGCGTATCGGGAAGAGGCTTAGACCTATCGGCCTCCAGCTCCACGTATTGATTCTACATTACATGTGTAAATTAATTAATATAAAAAATAATTATTAAACCTCAATGTATAAATTTATGTTAATATTTGCTTACATGTATGTGGTAGGCCTTCTAGTTAACATATGCCATACTATCATGGTCTTTGGTATGAGTGTATTTAAAGGTCGACATCGACCCTGCACCCTTACCCTGGTCCGCCTTTATAAAATAAAATAAAATAATTAAATATGCAACATTAATAATTGTAAGAAAATAAATAGAAAAAAAAAATCATAAGTTTTAAAAATTTTACCAGCCTCTACGAGTGAGTAGAGTGGAGATCAACGCACCATGCCAGGTCACCCTCTTCCCCTGATTCCGATTAATCGAATTCCTTTCAAACTCGGTAATGGCCTCAGGGTCAGCCAATCAGCGAGAAATTTGTCTCACTCAGCTTGAGTGAGACTAGGGGGCTTGGTCAGAGTCTTCTTCGTAATATCGGAGAAGTAATGCCTGCTCACGTAAGTCACCCGCAACTTCCAAGCAGCGTATGGGTCCGATTCATTATCATGCTAAAAGCATGATTCCTATAACATTTAATGAATATTAGAATGCAGAAAATTGTATAAATGAAAAAAAATGTACATGCAATATTTCACGATTTCTACCTGAAACTCCCCCTAATAGAGAACAATCATTTCGGCTTGAGTTTACTCCACTTGAAACCCTCATCCCATAGCCACTCTCGATAGAACTTCTGCATGACGTTGACAATCATATCAGATGGCTCCAAAGACCTATTTTAATATTTTATATTTTGTATACATATTTGAATAAGTTATATTTAAAATTGTTTAAAAGCAAATTAATATACTTATTTGCCGATGACATAGACCTGAAAGCGCCTCTTGCCCCGCCTGATGCCAACCTGTGACCCAAATGGGCTAGCAGTATTATGATTGGACCCAAAAGATTGAGTCGGTGATCTACCACCAGAAGCTGCATTGGTTCCGGTAGCATCAACAACGACAGCAGCATCAACGACGTTCGCATCATCGTACGGGCCCAAGTCTAGAAATGCTGGAATGGGTATATCATTCAACCCATCCAAATAAAAATCATCCTAGGGAAAAGGAAAGTACGAACTAGAATGCTCGCGGTAACCCCAAGAGCCACTGCCGGACTCGTAAGAATATCTAGCTAGGGACATCTACAATAATTAATAATATTTAATTTAGTAATTTTTAATATTCATTACATTATATTATCCAATTAATCAACAATTAAATAATTTATGATAATTCATTGAAGGAAATTAATTTTAATACATATGACTACATTATGTTATATTTTAATTTCACATTTTCATTTTGTACTTCTTATAACGTGAAATATTTTTGTACATTGTACTGATGTATACTTAAGAATTTACCTTCCATTTTAAGAAAATAGTATTGCATTACTAACACTTTGTAGGTTTTACCTAACTTCAAAATTTTTTTAAAAACATAACTAAACTTTATATTAAAAAACATTTTCCAATCTGAGGCTGCCAATGAGGTGAGGTGGGCGATGACCTTATGTACACAATATGCAAGAAATGCTATATAATGTCCACGTTAGCCCAAAACCATCCATAAATTAAAACTATCTAAAATTTATATTCATAGCTAATTTCTTACATAGTCTGAAATTAAATATTTGTGTTTTTATAATTAACCAAATTTATTTTTGTATATAATTTTTATATACAACTTTTATATTATTATTATTTTAAAATTAAATATTGTAACCTTTGTCCTAAGTTTGTCCAAACTGTGTCGCTCATTGACTAGAAAATTTAGCTTCAGTATGACAATTAATTGAAATTGAATCTCTTAATCAAAGAACGCCGCAGGTTCAACTAACCTTGGGCGTTTCAAACAATTCACTGGTGTATTTTATATTAAATTTCTGAAATCCAAATATTGTAATTTTTGTTCCTAAATTTACTTTTATATACAATTTTTGTACTATTTTGCTTTTTAAATTAAATAATTTTTTTATTAAATATCTGAAATTCAAATATTAACAACAATCACTAACATTGCCAAGTCATTAACAACAATTTTTTATATTCAATTTTTGTATTAAATTTCTGAAATTCAAATATTGTAGTTTTTTCACTAGGCATGTTTTATACCTAATAATTTCTGTTCTATTTTTCGTTTTGCATACCAAGTCATTAACAACAATCACTAACATTGCCCTAACAGTTTGTACTAACAGTTTGCGCAAACAATTTGCAATAACAGTTCATCAGTAATGAATATGTGTTTTCCACCTAATCATTAAGTCCAAAGCCGAGGCCAAAGTGATAAACAAGCCAAGGCACAAAGCAAAGGAACGCGTTAATAAACTATTTTGTACATTACATTACTAAACAATAAATAGATTTTAGTAGTTTCTTATTTAAACAACATCGTCCACTATTTCATTATCATTTAATAACAATTTGTAATTATTATCAATAATATTTTTCACTAAGTTTTTACTAATAGTTTTTAACAATGTTTATCAATACATTTTAGTAACATTTTGTAGCAATTCCCAGTTACATTTTGCAAACAATATTCATTAACAGTCACTAGCAGCTTAAACAATGTAAACAGTTCACTTGGAAATATTCACTATCACTAATTTCACTTACAAATTTAACCAATTTTCAGTAACAAATTTATACAAATTTCAGTAACATTTTGCTAATATTAACAAACAGCCACTAACAGTTTAACCAATTATTAGTAACATTTTACTAACAATATTCACTAACAGTCACTAA
>MKEJ01093008.1:0-13837 GCA_001753735.1 Embelia ribes
TACAGTGTTGGCTGAAATAGGGGCCTTATACTTGGTTTATGGGGGAGCTTTGATGGGAGATTTATTAGCTTTTGTTAGCTTTCTAGTTGGTATTTATTTTTTTGTTAGTCATTTTATTTTTAGTTTTTAGTAGTATTGGTGTCACACGCCGGAATTTACCATCGCCCGAGTACATGATTTATACCACAACACATATAAAAATAATCAATCATCATGAATACTAAAATAATCTCAAATTTAAAACAACTCTTTTAACTCCAAACATAATCTCGGGCTTAAAATATTTTGCCCCTTTATTTATTGAACAACTGAAATCATTTTATAAGTAACATCCCTTGGCTCAACGACTGGCAACTAATAAAACTTTAAGTACTTGAAATAAATAAAAACACCTACGAGTCCTCAAGTAAGCTCCAACCACATCTGTCACCTTGAATTTGGGGACCATCGGTTCATATTTCTGCTTGGGGTTTTACAAAGGGGAAAACTACATAGAGAAAGAAAAATAACCCAAACAGGTGGTTAGGAATACTGAATTTGTGAATTAAAAACCACAAGAAATTATACATAAAAGACTTTACAATATACCACAACATCCGTGAAATCATAATAGACAAATAGCTTATACAAAAAGTCAAAGAAATGCATACGCTCGTAAATAGTCCGCATAACATCTCAACATATCTCGGTTTTACTAGATTTAGGTTTCATATTTTAAACTAGAGGTCCAGTATTCGTTACCCTCTAAATATGATAGCACAATATGGCTAGCCCTCGTTACCCTATTTATGCAAGCATGAATGAGAGGGCTAGTTCTCGATACCTTCTCAAGTGTAAACCATGATTTTACTCATCCCAACACAGTTTAAATTCCTATGATAATATATTCTTAAATAGATTAACACAACTCAATTTTTCATTATTCAATTCACAAATTATTAATTTATACTTTTATGCATTGTGCTAAAACTCATATACATATCTTATCATCAAACGCAAATATATATTAGGGCACATAAACAAGTAACACAAATAATGCAAAAAATCACTTAATAACTTGTGATTCTAACCACAAAACAGCAAAACTTAACCACACCTGTGATCTTACACAAGAACTTTCTCTCAAAAAGTTATAGAAGAAGAAATTGTAGATTTCACTGCTAGGGAGACACCAATGAAAAGTAAGAACCTGTGAGCAAAAAATTAAGGATCCATTGTCAATAAACTATTCATACTAAAATCAATCATTAAAACCTATTTGATTGATTAGGGTTCAAAAGGGATTTGAACAACCTCAAGAGATAATTACCTCAAAACAAAGAGGATGAAGTGTAAAGAGTGAATCCGCTCTTAGATTGGACAACTGAGTGATAATCCTTTAGGATAGGATGATTTCGCCTTAAGATTCCCTTATCTCTCTCTCTCTATTCGTTTGTTTACGAAAAGGGTTATGTTTGGAACTGACATTTTAACAAAATATAATATTTTCATATTATATTTTTAGGTGGATTTCCCGTACTCCTTGGGATGGGTGTTGGCACTCTCTAATGCCCAAAAACCCCCTAGATCCTGTCAGTCTCAAAATCACTACCGATACTCTTATGACCGTCGGTACTTCCCCCATGGGTGTTGGAACTACACTCTTTTAAACGCACTTTTGTCCCATTTTTTCCCACTCCAAGTTAACTCTCTACCAAAGCACAAAAGTCATTTACGTTTGAGTATCCTTCTATTCATACTTTATAGGATCTCATTAGACTTCTATTCTAAATTCATTACTCAATTAAAAATGATTTGGGGCCTTACAATTGGACTTGTTTTATGTGGATGTTTATATGGCCATATGTTAGTCTTAGTTATTCTTCGCTGTTTATATTTCATTTAGATAATATTTTCGTTTTTGCTTTTGTTGCACATATTGGCTCTGCTCATTAGTTGATGTTGCTGGCTTGTTTTATCTGTGTCATTATCTTATGTTTACGATTATGGTTTTGTTTATATATGATGCTCATTTTATCGTATCTCGCTTTATACGCTTAAATTGTATAATATGTCGTATCATATTCCTATATCAGACATAATTTGAAATTTATAATATTACTCGCTACTTGATGATAAGATATTATCTAATTTTCATGGAAAGGTTGTTATCGTCAAAAAAGGGGGGTTTGTTGCCCCAAGGTTTTATTTTAAATTAAAAAGGGTGTTTTTTATGATAACAAAAAGTGTGAACAATATACAAGTCCTTTATTATTATTGTACTAACAATTTTACCTAGTGTTTCATATTAAAATGCAATTCAAGTTCAAAACGGATAAGGAGTTAATGGTGTGAAACAAAATCAAAATGTTACAACAAATAGGTCTACAGACCTATAATGACAGAGTTTCAATTTGAGGGCTAAGATGCAGAAAATTCTAAATTTTTTCCTTTGTGGGCAACTGGTGTTCATCGGTTTGGAGTTATCGGACAGGTACCGGATAGCCTACTCATAGGCACCGAACGACAACAAATCTACTTTTTCTTCAATGACGGCTACGACAGATTGTGGAACTTTTCAATGCTGAGCATGGGAGACATGCTACAAACTCAATGTACCGTCATGTCCCCCCTTGACTACATAATCACTAAACCAAGTCCAAAACAAGTGATTTACTTATCATCAAGTAAGATTCAAATTCAAAACTCAACTTGTGCTTAATATTCATCATCTTCCTTACAACTTTAACTTCAATCTCTTGCAAACACTTCAAGAACTTTTCTCTCTTGAATTATTATTTGTATAAACACTTTGTAATTTCATTTCAAAGGATTTAACTGAGATAATTTATTTTGTAATATATCATTGTAATTTTGGGAGTAGCTTATAAACTTCCGATTTTTCTTAAGAAAGTTTTGGATAGTTTTGAGATGTATTGAACTCAGGTTGGGTTGTGAATGTAAACTCGAACTAGAAACTCGAAAATCTCAAGATATAACTATTTCGAGTAGTACCTGAAAATCTATTTGGGAACGGTTTAGGTTAGGATCCGAAATACTAACTGGTTTTTTAGAGTGTAAAGTTTTCACCGGATCTAAATAGAGCTCAAGAAGAAATCTTGAAGAAATAGACGTAGGCACTTTGTCGATTCACGACCGTTAAAGTTATCACCGAATCACTATATATCTCGTGTATCGTATTTATTTCCCTTACTTTATTTTCAACATTTTTAATTATTTATACATTATCACATTCATCACATATTTATTCTCACGTTTACTTAAACTTGAGGGGATAATTTTTAACTAGTTAATTTTTAAAAGAAAACAAATCCATTCCCTCTTGGTTTGCTATTTTGGGTCAACATTATTACAATAAAATTTTTACATACCTAAAATTAAATATACATTATTCTTTTGTAAATTCATTATCATGTATGAATCGTACAAAGTCCGATCTTTTATCAAGTTACAAATAACTTGAAAAAAAAAGAGGAAGAAATTCAAGATGTTATATTAAAAAAGATTATATAAATAATTTTACAAAATAATTAAAATTAATATGATGTAAAAAAAATAATACGTACAACCCACGAATGGCGCATGTTGCATTTTAGTGTATATAAAAATTGTCTGCTCCAATCATATTTGCTTTAATTACGACATTTGTTCGTACAATTACTTAATACGTATCCCATTAAATTATAATTGTAAAATAATAAAATATACAATAATAAAAACTACTAAATTGTATACATATATATCAATTTATCAAAATAGAAATTATTAACACTAAATTTTGTATAGGATATCCCAAGATATACACATATATATCTCTGCATAGTTATAAGATAACTTATCATAATAGAAATTATTATTTAAAATTACATTTAAAAATCAAATTATTTATAGGAAATAAAAGTTATTATAAATTTATTCCAACCAATCAAAGATTCTACATAAATTTTTAAAATAATATTCTATTTAATATTAATTTTTTAAAATATTATCATTTTAAGATTTTCATATACCTAAAATTAACGTAAGTAGACATTAATCTTTTGTAAAAATGCTAATCAGACCTATTCAAAATGTGAATCAGGCCTATTCAAAATTTGATTTCTAGCTCAAACATTAACTAACAAAACGTAGTTCTATTCAAAATGTTCTTACTCGCTAACCATAAGAACTAATTTTACAGTGCATCTCTTTTACTAAATTGAAATTTTACTTGAAGCACTATGATACTTGATTTTCTTTTGATCAAGAACATAATCTTGTCCTGCAGAAGAGTTCTTCAGGTGCTGGAAAATAAGAAAACCATGCAATTGAGAAAGCCAAAGACGGAAAAGCAGGTCGGATTTTTGTATTGTTCTATTTCCCGTTGATCATTTGGTTAATTTGGGACATTTTGCGAGAACCTATCCATTAACATGTCAATTTTGTTAAGTAGAATTTGTTTTGCCTCGAAGATGATCCAGTTGCTACGATCCTTTGGAAACTTCATCCACTGAGCTTTCAGAATGTCTTCATTGCCATGGCTATAAGTTTGTAATCTCTTTTATGTCTTCCCTTTTTCGTGCTTGGAAACTTGTGCGCTTGGTTGTCCATTTATATAATTCGTGCTTGGTAACTTCCCGCTTTTGCTTTTAAGTATCAGGTTTTGACAAGCAAGTGGAAAGCGAACAGGGCAATGTTATGACAATGTGAAATATGTATGCTTATCTAATTTATATATAGACATAGGGTGGCCTTGAAGCAACAATGTGATTGCCCTTGTAAACTTGGGGTCACGAGTTCCGATCCAAGAGACAACTTTACCGCACCTGCTATCTCACATACAAAAATTGAACAAAAGTGTTATAATATCAAGTTTTACATCTATAGAGCTGGAGTACTGGAATCTCTAGTTCTAATTTTCTCTGTGTTGTTGGTTTTGAGGAAGAAATTTGACGTAGACCTTATTTTTTTATGATTCTTTCGACAATCAATTCTTTGCGGCGGATGCAATTTTGAGTCGAAAAGAGTCATTTGCATGTCAGATAATCTTGTTTCCTGTGTTGAAAGGTATCTTTGGATGAGCTTAAATTTTTTCTACTTTCATTACTTGTAGTATTATTTTTTTATTTTTTTTTTTGCATTTGAAAGCCCTTGAACCAAAACTTACAGTAAGTAGTTATCAGCCCAACAAATTTGGGCCATTAATTCCATAAGTTGCGGTGATGGGCCTTCAAATTTTTACGAGAAATGTTATTTTTCATCTCAGGTTTTTTCCTACCTTAGTATATCCTTGAAAATGGACACAAGCAAAATTTCTTCATTAAAGACTTTAAATTGATGAATTCATAATTTTTTGACCGTCTGAAAAATCTCATACCTATAACACGTCCTCTCAGGCATACCATATGTGTTTGTGGGTTTAGCTTCGTCGAGCATTATAGCTCATCGACATACAAATATAGCCGAATAGTCCTGTTTTTGCAGTCAAATAAATTTCCATGGGCATTTGGGATGTGGAAATAACTGTATGAAAAACAACAATAAATATATATTACTGTACTAGCTTATCATACAAAAAGATTTTCCATCTTGAACATTGTGGCCTTTATAGCTCTAAAATGAGAAATTTTCTCTTCCCCGCTACGCAGTCACACAGCTGGATTCTTGTTAATAACGTTTTGGATCAATATTTAGCACCATCGGTTTGACGAGTCATCTATCCGGTAAGAGAACTTGTTCGGTTTACATTTTCTGAGATTTCTATTTAATTAGCAACTTTATTTTTGTATCAAGGGTGATATATGATGGGTGTTGTTATTCTTCAGAACTTGTACTTCTGTATATTCTTCAACTGTTAAATTATATAAAAGTGAAAAAGAATTTTTTTTTATTAATAAGTTATTGTAGAGTTAAAGTGGTCTTCTTATTTAGATAATCTAAGGAGATAGAGAGATGCAATATAATCAAATCAAATAAAATCATAACTTAAATTCATTACAACTTTTCCTTTTTCTTGTTCCCAAAGTTAATAATAATTGCATAACTTAATCCTTCCACACTTTTTGTATTTTCATAATGTCATCACCGTGTATTATCTTCAATATCTACTTCTAAGATAAATACATACATTTATTGAACTTTTAAGTTATAGGTAAAAAATGTAGTGTTCATTAGAGTTAATAGAGGCAAAAAGGTACCGAAGAGGCTGCAAAAGTCCGACATGTATTTATCCTGTGAGATGTCTCTTTTTATTATTTTTTTTTTTTTACTCTGGCTTCGAAAATTTACAATTGGTATTCATGAAAGCGAGTTGATGATATTCAAGCAAGTTGCCTATGACTTCCCAAGGCCCAAGATCTTCTTTCTTTCTCTTTTCTTTCTTGCACAAGTTTAGAGAGTGAAGTAGATAAATTTTGTATTAAGGTTGAAGAATCTCATTGTACAAGAATTTTGCACGGATGTGTTTGATTGCAGCTTTCAAACAAATAAAACAGCTTATTTCTGACTAAAAAAAAAAATATATGCATTCAGCTTAAAATTTTCAGCTTAGTTAGATCCAAATAAGCTTAGCAACCAAATGTTGTTTAACTTCTAAGTAAAATAAGTTGAAAAACTGTAGCATATAAGCTGCAATCAAACAAGCTCAATGAGTTTGAATTTTGTTTTTTAGGTATTCAAGTGATTTAGGTTTCTGTAGGGGACTGCACCATGCTTGTATACTTGAATCCACGCTTCGATGCTCATGTTATTGTGTAATCAGATAACATTGGCATAAAAACTCGATTTGCAATTTGAAAGTTGGTTACATCGCAAGTTGCTGGTTTAAGTAGACACGAACATCAAGCCGGTGACTCCGGTAAACGAAAACCCCAACAGATTGCCTTTGGTGATTTTGCAATATTCAAAATGGTATGATACTCAAAAGGGCTGGCAGAGAAGATGTCATTGCATGGGAATATGCAGTACTAGAGGGAAAAGATACAGATGGCTTTGCTTAGTTACAGTTCCTAACCTCAATCTTTTTTATCTAAAAACTAAATAATATTTGGTTGCCCAAGTTTAAATTGAATATTTTTTGTTATTTTTAATCTGAATCAGATAGAAATTTTAACTTAGATGAGTTCATTTTTTTTTTTTTCAAATTGATTTTTTTTAATTAATTTATTTAAAAGCTGTAAGCGGACAAACCGTAAAAGCGGGGAAAATAAGGGGTTTGGTAATTATGAGAAAGTGATGGGGAGAAGAAAAAAAGAAGGAAAGGTTGTTCAATGGGAGGGAAGATGAGATTCTTTGTTGAAAGATGACATATTCAAGAAAGGGAGAAAAAGGAGATGCAGTCTTTATAACTATAGGCAAAATGGCATGTAGATTTGTACACTAACCCTCTGCTACTAGCTACTTTCTAAAAACTTTGGATATACCATAAAGTCCGACTGTTGCTGAGCTCCTCTCTTTCTCTCTATACATATATACATAGCATTATATATTTTAATTTTACATATTTCTTTTCAAATTTAAGAGTGTTTACCGCCTTTCTAATTAAAATTTTAAATTTAGTTTTGTACGAAATCCATTTCCCTTATAAAATAGAAAAAAGTCATATCAGTTTTTCAAAAAATTTGTTTCCATATTGTCAAAAAATTAATACATAAAAAATAATAAATTCAAAAAAATTAATTTTCTAGTATTAATGTACGTATTCTATTTTGGTCGAAAAAATATTTTATTAATAGAAAAATCGTGGACAATAACTTTGTGTTACTATATCATTTCTAGAAAATGACTATGAAAAAATATATATATGTATATCATTTCTCGAAAATTTTTTGTATTAGGAAGGACTGCTCCCAATTTCTCATTTGAGAAATTACTCCTTTTAACACTGCCGTGAATGCTTTAACCTAAAAAATAGAGTCCATGTTTCCATAAAAATGTCGGGAACAACAGAGTTTATTGGATGTTGGGCGTGTAGGAGTGGCAATATATTGCAATATTAAGTCCCGCTTGCCAGTGGCCTAGTACGAAACTCTGAATTGGCCTTGACGGGTGTACCTCTAAATAAGAGGACTTGTTTATTTAACTTTAGAGTTTGGGTCTTCGTTTGAAAGTAATGGAACTTTTATTGTGCAAACATGGAATTTGAAGTTTATTTGACGGCTAGAAGGAAACTCCAGGGACCATTGAAGTAATTTCTTAAAAGGGTTTGACTTCTCCCAGCTTGCAACGCCACTTTTGATAAAAGGTGTGGCGGCAGTTGCTTTGTCATAGGAATTTTTTTTGCGCCACACTGGTGATTTTAAATAGCTTTTGGAATTTATATATATTTTTGGAGAAAATAGAAACGTGAGTTTTTCATATTTTTGGCTACCTCTTCGTTTACGGAAAATTAATTTTGCTTATTTCATGGCAATTGAGAGAAAATTTCGATATTAAAATCAGCCGGTGTATATGCAAGAGATATAATACTAAGGGTAAATTACAGTCGCTCCCATGAGGTTTCTGATTATTACAATCACCGGCTTAGGTTTATAAAATTACACTTTGCCTCATGTCATTAATTAAGTATGACTAATGTCAAAAAAAGACAAAGCTACCCTCCATATTTTCTCATACTCTAATTAGTGTTTATTTTTCTTTTCCATATAAGACAAACCTACCCTCCATATTTTCTCATACTCTATTACTGTTTATTTTTCTTTTCCATATAAGACATTGCATATTTATATGAATATTTTTTTATTAACATATGTTGAAATATGAATAATTAATTACTCATACAGGGAAAGAACAAAATTTATAACTAGTGTAACTTCATATTTTTACATTCCATTAATGGTATAAATAAATCAAAACAACTAATTATTTTCTAAATTTTATACAATAAATATTTACAATAATTGAGTTTATAAAAATATGTACAAAATAATTATTTATGAGTAAGCGAATACATGTTTAGGAAAAAGGGTCAATGATTATTAGAAAGTATTTTATATATGATAGTGGTTTATGGGAATTTTAGGTATATATGGGTGATTTATGATAGCAAATTTGACGTTCATTTTGCTCTTGAAAATATTGGGGGTAAAGTGCAATGGACTTGAAACCTCAGAGGGGACAATGAAATATCACAAACTTTGGAGGGTCATCTATAACAGTCACAAATCTAACAAATAAAATAATAATAAATATTCAAACAGAATTTTGATATTCAATAAAGAATTCCAAAGCAACGGTCAATTTTTCATTTACTAAAGATATTTACGATGAATTCCCAAAATCAAAACTTTATCTCTCAAAACTCTCTACAATATCCAAAATATTACCCTATGTTATTAGTAATTAATAACTCTTAATATCATTAGAGTACCATAAAAAGTCAACATCGAAATTCTCGGCAAAACCATCTTCCCGTAGTGGAAGAAGTCCATAAAAATATTAAAATATACTTATATTTTTTTAAAAAATATAAATTCCAAAAATATTCTAAAATGGCTAAAACAGCGCAAAAAAAAATCCTAAAACAAAGCAACTGCTAGCGCCATACTTTTTATCCCAATTGGCGGTACACCCATTTTAAGAACAAGGGCAAGACAAAACCCTTTTAAGAAATTACTACAATGGTCCCTGGAGTTTCCTTCTAGCCATCAAATAAACTTCAAATTCCAAGTTTGCACAATAAAAGTTCTATTCATTTTCAAACAAACACCCAAATTTTAAATTAAACTCCTACTTAGAGGTACACCCAACAAATCTCCCCTTATCGACAATTGGGAGATATACGTTCTAATTATAGCACCAATTAAAAAACCGAAGTTGGTTATTTTATTCTCGAACTTTAACAATTCGCAAAATCCAAAAGTGGTAAGACCCACTTCGCATCTATCATATTTGCGCATTATTGTTAGGAAAATACTCTTGTGATAGTCAGGAATATGATTACTAGCGTCGAAGGTTGTAATTATATAAATTGTATTAATGTTATATCCAATACAATTAGGATCACAGCTCTAATAAAAAATTTAAAATAGAGAAATATTGGTTGAGAGTATATATTCTTTTGAACGATAGGCATAAAGGGAACATATATAGACATTGAAATGGGTCGAAAGTGACAGGCGCCAAAAAACTGGCCGATAGCTCTTGAAACCAATTCAATCGAGGGAGACTCTTTGGCAATCGATGCTACTAAAAGTATATAAACAGTTTTGTTTATGTATTGATATGCAACAACCAATGCAAAAAAAATGTGGAAACTTTTATGAATTAATTATTAACATATTGTGCAATGATCCTTTCTTGAAAAAAAAAATAGTAACACAATAGGAGATGAATTATATTCTTGGAAGTAAAAGGTGAAATTCTTTGCCTTGGGAATCCCCACACCTCGGCCCTTTAGGATTTGTGGAGAAGGTAAGTTGCGGTGACCCAGCGCTCTCCTAGGCAGAAGGCTTAGTGCTTGGTGCCCACAAGTATCCACCCCCACAAGAGGGATGAAAATCTCACACTGCGGCTGCCAGTACTCGAACTTGTGCCCTTGAGAGCAATCTGTTGTCCGAGTACCAACTGAGTTATGCCCGCGGGAGCAAATGAATTAAATTCTACTCCAACGTAGATCGCGCGATGCACGAATTGTGTATATTATATTATTTTGTGCATCAAATCAATTTTAATTATTTTATTAAATTAGTTTTGATATAATATCTTATTGTATTTCTTGTCTTTTAGCAATTTATAAATTTATAAATGATTGATCGATAGGATATATACTATGATAATATTTTTTTGAAAAATTAATGTATATTTAGGTTAATTTTAGGTATATGGACATCTTATTATGAAAAATATTTTAAAAAATTAATATTGATTGGGACATATTTTAAAAATTTATATAGAATCTTAGATTGGTAGAAATTAATTTTTAAAAATATTTTTATAATAATATTATTTTGATTCTTAAATCAAATTTTAGTAATTTCTATCATGATAAGTTATTTTATAATGATGCAGGAATATATATATATATATGTATATTTTTTTTCTCTGGCAGTATGCAATGCTGCAACTTGAAAACATTTTTTTTTCTTTCTGAAACTTGTCCTACGGTATTTTTTCGTTACCTATCGTGCGGTCGATCTTTACTAAAAACTTCCAATTGCGTGAACGGAATATGCACAAAACAATTCCATATAACAATGTTTGCTTTTTATGTCACTACATTTTTTGTTGGTACAATGGAGGCTAAACGCCTAAGGACAACGAAATCGAAAGAAAACAACAGAAGCTCAAGGAATAATCCGGCATGTTTCTTGCGAAATCGAGCCCTCTAAGGATTTTCAAGCCATGGATACTACAAATCGTAACAATGTTATGAATAACAATTGTATTATATTTTTCATTTCCATCCTTTTCAAACTTTCATTTTCAATTGCAACTGGCATTACCCCACCCTTTTGTTTTTATACAAATGGTAGCACATTGATAATGTGGATATATAATAAGTGAGTTTGAAAATATTAAAGAAATGCAATTGTGAATTATTTAAAGTGATCGGCAACTATAATCCATGAAATTTGAAGTTTAGGTAATGGAATATTACGCATCAAAAAATAACTAATGTTCGGCAAGGTATATTACAAGCCGAGTAATGCTATGCCAATATTATATTATATATACACAATTTCAAGTATAAAAATGTGTCACGTAGCCAAAAACTCGTACATGGAAGAAATCATAACAAGTGGCGGACATAGAATTTTTTATGGAGGGTTTCAACTCCAATAACTATAATGCTACACTCTAAAATAAGAATTTCAAAGGCGTCATATGGTTAAATTTTGATTTATTTTAAATTTTTTTTTTGGGTACAAATTACGAAAAATTTTAGGGGTCATGGAATTGTGACCCTCCGTAAAAAAATACTACAAGTGTAGAAATTACGAAAAATATGGCCCATGCAAGAAAATGACACCATCCGTCTCCGTAAAAAAAAAATGTAGAAATTACGAAAAATTGAAGAAAATGACACTATCCATGACCCATGCAAACATAGCATAAATATCGATTCAAAATTGTTGGTGTCATAATATTCAAAAATTTATTTACCATGCTAGTGATTATAGTCCATAATGAAAAGTCCAAGCCCAAATTTCCTATGACCAAAATATTGTTGATACCAAAGCACAAGGGTTTCCTCTCTAATATGAATATCTAAAAGATCGAATTATTAAGGTCCGACGGTATTATGTTACTAATTCCGTGTTACATTTAGTTAAAAAAAAAATAATAATGATTTTTACCAATGTACTAATTCCTATACTACACCAAACGCTAATCTAGGTATCCAACATTGGATAAAATGAAGTTGATAACCTACTTTTATTATTTTTTTTCTTTCAATTTCGGACCTTGGTTATTGTTTTCAACATTCCCGTACATCTTCGAGCATCGTTGTGCATTTACCATCGCATTGAATTACTGGGTATACATTCGGAAGACTATGTTAACCATAAAATCGGGAAAAACCATATAGAAATTTTGGTCGAAAAAGAGTTGACGTTAATCTTGAAATATTTTTTTAGTGAAAAAATATTCAAGTGTTAATGCTTAATAGGTTTCAGAAGAAAATTAAAATAGCCTTTTTTATTTTATTTTTCCAATGGGACACCTTTTGACTAATGTTGATGTGCAAGTTGACTAAGCTACAATTTATGCTATGTTTGCATGGGCCATGGAAAGTGTCATTTTCTTCACCAAGCTTGCTAATGAATAACAATGCTATTATTGTCAAATATGGACTTGGGGCAGTATCTATCTGGCATAATCGAGCCATTGATTTTTTTATTAGTAATTGAGATTACATAATTTTTTTTGTTTAAGAATATATATATTTAATCTTAATAGTTAATTTAAAAATCAGTAATTCGAATACGCCAGACAAGAATTACTAAGCACCTTGGCTATCCAGGTGTCTCTATCCGTTAAATATGGCCCAATATAGGTCTATGTCTATATGGGCCTTAGGGGTGTGTATATACCAGTTAAACAAAAAAATCGGACTGAACCAAATCTATTCGGTTTTATTTTTTTTATTTTGGTTCGGTTCGATTTTATATGTCATACCCCACAATCCGTGATCCGGGTCGTGAGTTCCAAAAGAGAAAAAGAACCTAAAATAAAGAAATAAAAGAACATTTATACCAAACACATTGCATTTAGCCGCCACTGTAGGACGATACTACTTGCGTGTTACAACATCAACTACATCAACAACGGAAAATAAAATTACTCTAAAAAGAAATGATAAATGTCAGCGCTGACTCTATAAAAATTTATAATATGGTAAACTTACAACACTGCAAGCTATATGCTTGCCAAAAACAAAAGATAAAGGAAGGTATACATATGTTATTCGTCTCGTGTAAGAGTAAGAACATATCTATATTTTCTCCATACTACATCCATTACACTATTACAATCCCACTATTAGAGTACGCTAATACATAAAAATGAAGTAAATAAAGATAAAACGCTAAATAGGTGAGCCAAAAATATGTACATCTATAGCAGAAGCATCTACCCATGATCAGAGCCCGCCTCCACACCTATAAAGCCACGCACACATATATAGGGAGAAAATGGAAAAATATAACAGTTAGCCAAATAGCTCCACTATAAAGAGAGATTAGGCTATATGTACATGGATGAAGCATATGACAACATATAAAGATGACTTATATACATAAATATGATTATGATCATGCATGTCACACACGCCCACACACTATATACGTCACGCCTACACCACACTACACAGTTGAGGGCCAGTATCACCACACTTTTATAAACATTAAGATTCACC
>MKEJ01093011.1:0-24488 GCA_001753735.1 Embelia ribes
AAAGCAATTTGCATTTGCCACTAACGGCTAGTTTGTGGATGCGAATATTTTTTAAAATTTATTTCTTAAAGTTGCTTTTGAAATTTTAATTATAAAATTGGGTAAAATTCTATTATTTGATAAATAAATTTTAAAAATTGATTTAATAAGTAGTATAGTATTTTGTAAAATGATATTTTTTTTATTATAAAAAAAAAATAGTATGTATAGAAAATACAATAAATTTAATTAAAATTATTATGATAACTAATGAAATAAAACATAAGTAATTTTTCAAACCACTTCTGAAGGCTACTTTCAAAAATACCCTTAAAAAATTAAAAATAAATTATTAAATATAAGTGTTTTACAGTTTATCTAACACTTTATGCTACAATTTTTAAGGGGAAAAAAAAAAAAAAAAAGAACAGAAGAAAATAAAAGAAAAACTTAGAGTGAAAAGATACAACCAAACAAATTGCTTGTAGGATAGCAAAACAGAAAAGAAAAGATTTTGCAACAGCATATAAACTTCCGAAAAACAAATTAATTTCGAATAACTTTTATCACCTTATTAGTCGAGGGCGTCGCTCTGTTTGTAGGGTACCATGCCCAAGTTGCCCTGAGCCATTTGACCCAAAGGAGTACACTGCCCCTTGTGAACTCACAACGACACTATGACCAAACCCTGCGGCTACTTGAGATTTCTCTCTTCTTGGGCACGCTTCTTCTCCGGCCAACAAGAATTTCAAAACCAGTTTCCAAGAGCCCCCACACTTTTGCTTCAAAATATTGCGCTCTTCGGTTTTCATTGACTTGAACATGGTTCGCTTTTGGCACATGTCTAGAGCAGCAAGCTCGGGTAACGAGAGCCCATTATCAGGGGGGAAATTTGTGGGGTTTCTGAAGAAGGTGTATGTTGCCTGCAAAAAACGTTATAATGCAATCGAAACCATCACGAGTTCAATGTGTAAATTGAGTTTAGTATTTTTCTTTTTCTTTTTCTTCTAAATCCGGATTGATAGCTTCTTCCAAAATCTATTTGCTCTTTTTAGTATCAATTTTGCTTTCCAAGACAACCATAAAATATAAGTTAACCAATTGAAGACATTTCACTTTTAGTAACTAATAATTTTTCGTTGTGAAAAATAGATTTTCATTGGGATGACACATTTTGGATGAAAAAAATGTCTTGCTTGGTCGCCCCTATATGACGGTTTCGTGATTCTTTAACGACAAAATTTGATTTTTTTTGACCAAAAAAATTTATATTGTCAAAAGATTTAGAGACCAAACTTGCTTACTAAAAAAATTTTGTTCTTATGTTGTTTACTCTCAATGAAAATTATTAATCAACTCATATCGAGTTGGAAAAGGGAAATAAAAAACAACTCACTTTAATTGATATGAATTTTTTATTTTTTATTTTTTGAAATAATCAAAGCACTTGTATCACTTTCTTATAAAACCAGTGCTGGGTTCGAAGCCAACAAGCCCCTCGCCATATGGAGGCACATCCGGGAAATTAAAATTAATTTCTAGAACACCATAAGCATTTTTAGGAAGAAAAAAAAAGTAACACTAAACTCACCCTAAGATAATAAGGTAAAGTAAAGAAATGGAAGACTTGCCTCGAGTCTTGCAAGGTCACAGGGATCGACATCGCAACTAGTGAGTATATGAAGAAAAATAGATGGATGGTCTGATAAGTTGAACTCATGCGAGACTAAGGAAAGCCCCACCCTCGACTTGGCAGGTGCTTTTCCAAAGCACAGTCGTGAGAGTTGTTTAAATTTTTGTACCATCAGGTTGACAATAGGATTACCTCGTCGTTTTTCAACCACGTTGAGGAAGTCGTCAATTCTCATTCCAGCCTTAGGGCCGTCCTCCATTTGTTTCTACTAAAAACTGTTAAAAATGAAATGTAAAAGCAATCACGTTGAGTCGAATATTGGTCAAGAGTTTTGTAATACACCCAAGTTGGACAGTTTTTTGACGTAGTCATTAAACATGTCATTGGCAATGACGTATTTAAATAACGCATTGTCAATGACGTGTTTAATGAACCCTTTATTGATATGGCAGGTACATATCGACTGGCTTACTTTGTAAATAATTTTAAAAAAAGTTTCATTTTTGGTCAATTACTTTGAAAATCATCTGGTTTTGGTACTTGTACTCTAGAAGTCGCAACTATAAAGATTAGAAGCTTCTAAATGGAGAACAAGTTATTAACTACACTTTTAGTTTCCACAACACGGTTTTTGTTTCGCCTGAGTGCCTGAATGTCTACCCCCGCACTGTCGATTTGGGGACTAATCAATTGTGAAACTTTATCGGGATGTACTTGTCTCCGCAACTCTAGACTAATAGTTTGATCCTCTTCTCGGTACAGTTTAGTACAACAAATTGTAAAAATTTATTGGATATATCCATAAAGCAGAAAATAAACTAAGGATTAATAGTCTCACCCATGCTCGTGAGAGATTGCTCTCTTTTTGGGCTAAAATCGTTTGAAGGGGACTATTAGTTTGTAACTCGTTCCAAACCTTACGCATGACAAAGGTTTCGCCAAGGCCATGTTAATACATGATTTTCAAATGTTCATCCTTACATTTCCCAATTAATTTGGTTAAAATATGACCCATAATGATAATACTAATGCCAATCGAGTTATTTAAAGTTATATCGAATTAGAAAAATAGGAGCAGCTTTGCAAAATTGGAAAATCATGGACTGAAATCAGACAAGGTATAAATTTTAGCAGCTAAAATTAAGTGTAAATGACCCATATAACAATTGATTGTTTAACAATAAATAACTATACATACCTTATAGGTCAAGAAAATACTAGCCTCCGACCTGTGCACATAACACTAGCAAATTAGCACAAATTGTCAAAAATTCTAAGCAATATCGTTAACAAAGAAGAAAAATACGGTAGATATATTTAAATTATGAAGAAAAAAAAAAGGATTGCATAATCAAGTCTTTTTTGCTAATTAAGTTGCTAGTCAAATTGATTACGAGCGAAATTGAGTGACTAAGAGCTAATTTGTAGCTTTTAAACTCTAATTTTATTTTACATTATAATTTTGCTCATAATTTGGTATGTATTTGATTGTTTTTTTTTTTGCTGTTTTGATTTTAAAATATATATAAAATTTCTAAACTAGATCACTCTAGTAGTTTTCTTGCTCATAAAAGAACCCTTTTTGCACAAAAACTATAACCAAACAAGTACTAATAAGCTTCTACAAACAAGAGCTTGAAACACGAAATTCTCATAAAATTAGTGAGGGAAGTTAAATGATTGAGCAACACGCACGATTAAAAAAGTAAAAATAAAATAAAACAATGAAATGATGCCTAATAAAAAATTAAACACTTATTCTTCAATAACATATATAAATTCCAAACATATGAACTAAAGCATGCATTGCCCGAAAAAATCTGTATCATAGTCTATGAAGAAATATTCAATGGAGTTAGAAACACAAATGATCACAAAATAGAAAAAGGGTTTTACAAAATGAAATCAAAGATTACGTGTCATGGACAAAAAGACCATATTTCTTCAAAGCATCACGAGAAGAAAAACAAATATACGTATGACAGTCTCTCAAGAAAATCAACCATGGAAAGGGTTTTAAGATATGGGTTTTGTAATGTTGTTAGGATGATTTGAAATAAACAGAAGATGAGATATATATGGATAAACTATAAGATAAACATTAATGGATTACCCAAGATACATTTGTACAAAATTATAAATCTACACAAATTATATATCTATCCGTTCAGTTTTTCTTGTTGTGAGAAACTTTTGAATAAAATTTAAGTTTTTTGGATTAAATTTGGTGAATTACTTTATTTATAATAAGAAGTATGTGACATGGTGTGGAAGACCTTTCAAGTCTTTACGTGAATTACATTAATGGTCTCCGTAGTTTGGGCCCATATTCTATTAGGTCCCCTCAGAGTTTCACATATTGTCTCCAAGTTTTGAAAAAGAGATGGATTTGGCCCTCAAATCCTACAAAAGATGCTAAACCTAACATATTTTCTTAGTATTTCCCCTAATTTCAGAACACTTGCGTGGTCAAAATAGAAGAAGATATCAAAGTAAATAATTATAATAAAACAATCCCAGGTCATTGATATGATTTTTTCATCACTGAAGATGACTTTTTTCTCTCCACAATTGGGACAAACTTGACCCTTTTTCAAAACTTAAGGGCCATTACTATTGCAAATGAAAGTATTGGCAAATAGACTTTGCATTCAAACCATGGGGAACCATTTTTGTAATTAATGCTTGCGATTTTAAGACTGGTATTATTCAACTTTGAAGGTTAGAATTTTTGCTGCTTTGGTTTTAAAAAAATTCAATATTTTAAACCGGATGCATACTAAAACAACTAATGACATACTTAGTTTTGAAGATTAAGTTTGTTTGATTGCAATTTTTAAATAAATTAACTAATTTATTTATATCCAAGAAAAAAATTGAATACATCCAATTTAAAACTTGAAACTTATTTATGCTAAAAAAATAAATAAGCTTAACTTAAAAGCTAAACAACCAAATACAATCCAAACTTAAAGCAAAAAACATAAAAATTTTAACTTAGAACATGCAATCAAACATGGCCATATATATCTTTATATTTTGGTGAATTGGTAATCATCTATGTATATCTATCTGTATATCTATGCATATGTGTATATCTGAATATGAAGGCCACGGGGAATAGCGTGGGCGTGCTCATGTTTTGGTACCCCATATACTTCCCTTTAACTTTTTACCCTCCTTTTTTTCCCATTTACCTTGTGTTTTTCATTTGTCAGATATTGAATATAAAAGGAGAAAAATTCTTGTTCACCGTAGGAATTGGAACATTCAAAAAGTTAATTTTACTCTTTCTTTTTGATCATTGAAGAAATAACTTAATAAGATTCATATTTTACCAGAAGAAATGTATTTGTATTCTGATTTCAAATTAATGATATTAACCCAAAAAGAGAAAGTGTTTATGGGAGACTTGGTTTACTTGATTTGTATTTACTTACATTTGTGAAACCAAGCCTAAGCCATCGATTCGCGGAATGGGAGTAAGAGCGTAAGCGTAAAAGCGTCGGACCTATAATTCAAAAAACTTGTGAGAGCAAGAATAAAAGTGAGAGGAGCAAGTATTGGGAGCAGGAATGTTCTCTATACACGAAGAATTTGTTCACTACTTTTTATTAAAAGCCACTGTTAAGTTATCAATCTTACTAAAAAGTCCCAACTAGTAATTAAAGGGATAACTTTTTATTGTATTTATATTATTCTCCCACACTGTAAATTTATTTTCTTTTTTTCTCTTCTTTTTTTATGTTTTTTTTAATCTTATATATTTATACGAGTGTATTTATTATGGAGAATCAAATCCAATAACTCTTGGTTACTGAGCTCAGGTATTAAGTTCAATTAATTATAATCCTACTAAAAGCTTGAAATGTCTGTAGGAGCGACTTTTTTTTTTCGTTATTCTCCAACGGTCAATTTAGTTTAATTTCTCCTTTAAACCATTCAATTTAACTCTTGAATACCGTAATTTGATCAACTTATTCCAATAGTACTAGCGGCATTTTCTTACAGCACTTGTAAATTTATTTGTATCATACAATTTTTTGCAACTGAGTATTACTAATCATAATTTACATTTGCTTTTATCATTCCGGAACTTTTCTTTTCTGATTTATCTTGTAGATTGTAATATATATATATAGTACATACCATTTAATTTGTGAAGTTCAATGACCGGAGTTAAGGGAGTTGGTAGTACGTAGTAACATGTTGTTTGACTACGTTCTTGCCACGAAGTAATTATTGCATTTTGGACGGCCTATTGATTGATATTTCAATTCTCGAATTTAATGCATCATTATTTTCTAACCTGTTTTCGATCAATGTAACACCTTTTTCTTTTTTTTTTGTACTTGGGAACTATAGCTTCGTTCGATTAGGTTAGGCCCAATGTGTAATGGTTGTCTTCTCTGTACAATAATTTCTTTTCTTGTAATATACATTAATTACTATATTTTTGAGATAAATTATTACAAAAATAGGACAACTTATTGGTAGTATTTTTAATTTTTTTAATTAAAATTAGTTGAAGTATACCATCCTCATTTTTTAATAATCTTATTATCAAAATATTGTAATTTTGTATAAAAAAATTGTAGCACAGTACAAGAAAAGAAGTTTCTTGTATTGAGAGCAAATCCAAGTTAAATTTTATGACAGTTTAAAATATTTTGTTAAAAAAAATTGTATATTCTAGTTTAGCTTGTGCCCTCGGTCTGGTTAATAATTATTGTAGAGGCTAACCCTAGAAAGGTCACCAATTCTAGCTCATTTAGTATTTGCAGTTGAGAAAACAAATAATCTCCTATTTATTGTACCGACCACGACTTCGTATAATTCATAATTGGCGGAAGAGTGTTATTACGTGTGTGACAAGTTTTCACAGTGCTAGCGGCTACTACTTACCTCATACTACCCGAATAAGGAACGAGGATATTTGTTAAAGTTTATCTAAAATCGAAAATTAATTGAGTTAATATAAATTATATAATAATTTATCTTCTACTTACTAATGGACCTTTTAGGAGAAAGTGTACAAGCTTTGATATTGTATCAAATCCAAATTGTGCTTATTTAAATATTGTTAATTGTTAATTTGATTTCACTCACTTACCTGCATTTTTTCTTCTATCATACTAATGAACCATTTAGTATAAAGTGTATAAATTTTAATCGAATTATATATTAGCAATGCAACAAATCTAATTAGTACAACACGCCGTGCGACCCTCTGGGGAGTTTCGTACTGCATTGATAAATTCACCGAAAATGAACAATATCGTCCTCTGTTGAACCGCAGATTGTCACATCGACACTATATTTAATAATCTAATATGTTTTTTCAATCTTGTTAAGAAATCTTAATTAGTGTGCTAAATCAACATATTTTGAAAGTTTTATTTGTTGACAAAAATACATATTAAATAAGTGCATATTAGTAAAGATATTATTTTAACAATTTTTTTAAATAAAAAATATGAATTATGATTTAGAACAACCGAAAATGAAACGGGAGTGTGTATAATGGATAGATGGACTCAATATCGCTACGTACACTTATAAAAATAGGATTTTGATTAATGCATGGCTTAGTTCATCCAACTAAGAATTACAACAAACCTCAATACTCTTACTATAATGAGATGAGGGACCATAAACATTATTTATTCATTTGATAAGATATAGTTTAATTTGTGAATTATTAGCATTTTTCTTTACTGAAACTTTTATTTATAAGAAAAACGTTGTAAACCGGGTCAGTTGTAAATATATATGGGCCAAATAAATGGGCTTAATTAAGTCTTGTGGCTCAGAACCCATGAAATTTAGGGGAGAAATCCACAACACATTGCAAATAGGCAAAACTTAAATTATGTATGGCACCTAAAAATAGATGCCGATAGTGGTCTAATGGCAAGGGCCAACGAGAGAAACTCAAGACCGAGCCGTATGATGAGTAAGTCTCATACGGTACCCCAGCATGGAAGCCATCGTCTACTGGAACTTCGGCCAACCACCACCATTATTAGTTGTGAGTCTGTTCATAGTCGGGATTGCCAACTCTTGTGACATTCCACAAGATTGAAACTTTCGAAAAAGAAAATATCAGAATTGATTTACAAATCGGATTAGATTGTTTTAAATGATTGTACCATATGCTCTTAAATTTTTGGATTCAAATGCGGCAATCGCATGGATGGTAACGGGCAATATACGCTAAATAAAATGGAAGTAAGAGAAAACTATTAGCAACGTCAAAATAACCTGTTTACAAGAAAAGTAATATTATGCCTACACAAATGCATACCAATTGAATATTAATAGTTATATGGCAAAGTTCCATTCGCTAATCTTCTCATTAAATATAGGACTAATCCACAAAGTATAACATTCAATATATAAGATCTTGCCATACAACTATTAGTATTTAGTTTGTATGCGTTTATTTGTATTTATATCATTACTCAATAAATTCAACAAACCTCAAATATTCATTGAACCAGTTTAAAATTACAAATCCTTATATCAAGCAGATTTTGGGCCCAATTTATTAACTTCTAAAAATATATTCGGCTCTGAAACTGGCCCACATATTACAAGCCTAAAGGGAAATTATCAGCAGCTAAAATAATCTATTTGCAAGAAAAGTAATGAGATGCACACAAATGTATGCGTACTAGTTCAGCGATAATATTTGTATGGCAAGATTCTATCCGCTTATATTTTGATCCAATTCCAATTTACAAGTCCTTAATAAAATAAGAAATATTATGTCTACCCAAAATTTTTACTCCATTCCAATACCCATTGACATGTCAAGTGAATCTTAGTTACAGTTATTAATGCAATACAATTGAAAATTAGTCACATTCAAATATTTATTTCGCCGCGTCAGTGAATAAGAAAATAAAAAAAATATTTTGGGTGGAAATATCATTTCTCTAATAAAATTAAACTGGTGTTGGGCTCAATTTAACTGCTAAACTTGTATTGGGCTAAAAAAGGGGCCCACAAAAGGCAAAACCAATGCTTTTTACACTAAACGGCGTGACAAAAAAAAAAAAGGAAACTCAACGGTTAAATTTAACGACTACTCAGTCACTAATGGATCCCCGGCTGCCGCAACCGTCGCTCCTCCGCAGCCTGATTTCGGCCGACGCCGCCGTCTCTCTCCGCCTCCACTCCGCCGTCCAATCCTCAAATCCGTCGAGATCTCCGGGGACGGCCGCCTCTTCTTCCCCATCGCCATCTCTCTCCTCTCTCCCCCCCACCTCCGGCCGCTCCTCTCCTCCTCGGCGGCTGAGTACTGGACGTTGTTCTCGTAGGCCGCGCCAAGCACCTCATCCGCCGCCCGCGCCCCTGCCCGTGCCCCTGCCCGGTATACAACAAGGTTATCTCATCTACACATACATTATTTCCTTAGATTATACTGTCTCCCTCCGTTAATTATGGGTTCGGTTTGATCGGCACACAATGATAGGATAGTAAAAAAACTAGTAAAGTGTGCAATATTAGTAATTCTTATTATTTTTTTTAATAATTGTGAGCGGGAATAATGGTAATTGACTAGAATTTGCAATGATTAAATTTCAAAAGAAGATTGCATCCAATAATTTATGGATAACCCAAAAATCAAAATGCACCAATTATTTTTGGACATAGGGAGTATTAAATAGAATAATTTACATTGAGATTGATGTGTGGAAAGATTAGGAAAGACAATTAGAAATAAAGAGATATGTGAAGGCTAGGAGTGGTGGATTAAGGATAAAATAAGAGTCATCTAAGGTGGTGTGGATTTTTGAGAGCACCTGTTAGTAAGTGTGAGAATATCGATTGGAAAAAAAAAGGAAAGGTAAAGAAAACCTTATTTTGAGAAAGCGATATGGAAGGATACGAGTAGAAAAGAAAATGCAGAGTTTTGGTAGTTCTCAATTTGCACAATTTTGGTACAAATACTATTCACAATGTGACATGCAGGAGATATATTTAATTTTTCATTTGTTAATGGCATCTTTAATTGTCTCTATCATACTTATCACTTTCTGAATGGTGGTATGTACCAAAATGATGCAAATTGATGAGTACCAAAACTTTGCCCTCACAAAAATAGGATAGATGAGCATGTTGTTTTGGGTAGGAACAAGTGGTATTTGGTTTCATTTAGCAAACGACAAATGTTTGGGATACAAGGCTTGGATGATGATGGCGACGATGATGTTTATATTAGATAGAATCATATAATCAATTCACGCAGGAGATTCATACCGGTATAGCAATTTTCAATCATAAATTTTATTTCTTGTACCTCAAACTCTAATATAGAGGTGGTCATATGGATCACACACCATACCCTCTGAATTTAAAATTAGAATTAAAGGTGAACAATAGTTTCATAGTTTAGGGAGGCACTATAGCAACTTCCTATTTTTAGGGGATTAAATAGTGTTTACGTAATATTGTGGGTGATTCTGTTCAGTTTAATTTCTATGAATTGTAGCTAGGAACTCTGTATATTCATTTCAGCATTTTCTTACACTTCCGGAGCCCAATGTAACTATAAAATAGAAATAAACAGAAAGAATACTTATTTTCAATATACTAGTTCTTTGTTTAAATTGAACTAAAATTGCCAAAAAAAAAAAAATAGGCGGATTAGCCATTTTAATGCACATTCATATCAATAAAAGCTTATCTTTCATGAATACACACATATAATTGTCAAGGTGTATGAAAAGGTAATATGTAAAGACATGCATATTAAATAGATGAGTAAGTGCCTTGTGTAAGAAGGAGCGGCCTTGGAAAATTAACATTGAAGAACTAATGCGATATCTTTTTTTATTTCTGTTAGCCTACCCATTTTCTTACATAAGGCTTTGTTTGTTGGTTGTCGATCGATGATTTTAAATTAGTTTACAACATCATTCGTGCCCCTGAGGTGGCTGCTTGGATTAACTTAACTCAGGTCGCCTTGATCACGATTACATTCAAATATTACCTGAATCTTATGTGCCAGATCATGTGCATGGTTCCTATACATGGAAAGGATCAGCATAGAATATTGCCATATAAGTGCTTGTTTACTTTTTTTCGCATGCTTGTTTGTATGTATATCTTAAAATTGTTTGTCCAAAATATACAGCCTGCAGAAATTATGTGAGGTTGTATATGTATACATAAAAATGATTAGGATTTGCGTTCGATGTTCCCATTTCGAATACTCCCACACGCTTCTTACATCTTGCAATATACTACATAGGATTTATTTAATCTTTGTGCAAGTTAGTGTTTAATGGGAAGTCTGAATATGGTTTTCGATATTCTATGGGATTATCAAATTAACTAGGAAGTTTGAATATTAGAATTCATTATCCATTTAAAATTTGACAATACAGTATGGATCAAATCAAAGTGAATAGAAACTCTATGAGCCTGTGAATTAGAATTCATGATATATTTGATAAGATTCGTAATAATGTACATAGAATTTGTGCAAATGCTGCATAAATTTTTATTATATTCTATGAAACGTATCAATTTAACTAGGACCTCTGCACATTGAAATTCACGATATACTTGATAGGATTCATAAATATGTAAGTACAAAGTACTGTAGGCACAAAATTTTTATGCAAAGCCTGCAGTATGGTATTTTATGGTATTTCATAAATATATTTGACGTATGTTGCTACAAAGTTGTGTTGGTACAAAGCTTGCACAAACGTTTATGACATTTTACGGATCATATTATATTTATATTAATTTAGGATCCCTGTACGAATCCTTTGTGTGAACAACCATTTAGATATTATTTAAGAGAAAAATTAGCATATAAAATTCTTTTTTGATGGACATGTTCTTAACGTTCGCCGTTGATCACTGGTCCTTCCCTAGCGGCCACTCTTCCAGGGTTTGCTTCGTCGCCTCTTTCCTCTCTTTTTCCTCTGCTGCTGTTGTAGAGGCCATCACTCAATTGAGGTCTGCCCGGGTCAAATTTGTCTGTAAATTGCTTGATTTGTTCGGTTTCGATGATGGTCAAGCTGCTGATTTTGTAATTCTGATCAGTTTTTATGGGCTGCCGCCGCATCAATTTCTAGGATTTTGCTCGGTCTCTATTTTGTATGTGATGTCATTGCAGGTGCCTGCTTGGGTATACTTGAAGCTCCTATTGTCTTCCATTTTATTAATTACTCTATCCTTGAATCATATTTTTTGCTACTAAAATAGTGAATGTGCCATAAATCATGTATCTTCTAGTGGAATAACAAGTTTATTTGTTCCACATTCTATAACCCAATTAGTGTTATATGCTGGTGTTTGTTCCTCTTACAAGTATACCTGCAGTTAGGATGACTAATGGGGTTAGATGCTTTGCTGCTAAGGATGTCGTTAGATATGCTTTGCATTTGATTTTCTTGTTTTGTACAATCACGATACAATCTCTCTCGACTTAAATGTTACCAAAGTTTAGTTTCACGGCGGAATTCTATTTCACATGATTTAGATAATTAGTTTGGGGTGTTTTTCATTTGCTTTTTATCAGCATCCCAAGTAAAACATAATTGAAGAAAATGATTTAGTTTATTCATCTATCGATCTATTCTTGTTTAATTTACAAGGAAAGTAGGCTCTTTAGTCACTTTTGTTAACGTGAAGCATTCCTCTGTGGGAGACTGGGAGGTCCTTTCTCTGTAAAATCATTGGTGGATTCTTTCCTTAATTCGGAGCTGAAATAGGCCACACGGAAAGAAAGAGGGAGATAAAAGGCGTGGAAGGAGTTCGTTCCTTCTTCTACTAATTAAAGACCACAATTCATATTGTTTGGGGGACCGCATGCACGTTGTCTTCCATGTTAGCTTTTTGTCGCAATATATTTTTGTTTTTAGTCACTGCCATGCCTCTCTTTGATGCGATCAGATTTTGTTAAACTACTGTTTCAGATACATATTTACCTGGATTGCATCTAACATTATGAAACCTAGTTCACAAATATGCTATAAACTTTTTAATGGAAAAAAGAAAATGAAAGATCTCTGTCTTCAGCCGATGTTAGTGAAAACAGAATGTTGAGATTATATCTTGCATATAATTCTTACAACTCGACTAGAAACTGGTACTTAACGGATATGGATTTGTCTGTCCCTACAATTGGTTGTGTAATGTGGTAACAGCATGCATGGATGACAATTGAGCCTTAGTAGGCTTCAGATTTTGTGCCGCATTCAACTTGATTTACTTTTTCTGAATTAGATTCTATTAAATTTGCTGTTTATACTTTTCTCCCATGAGATCTTATCCTAGCTGATCCACGTTGTCCTGGGAGTCCTCAAGCATAAGCTCTAACAATTTCATCTTTTTCTTCGACTAAGCCTTAATCCCACTAGTTTGGGATCGAAGGGTACATGCAATTCTAGAAATTCCTTGGAGATTACCCATTTTAGTACTATTCTTATCTAACAATTTCATCCTGCTTTAAAATCTTATCATAAATAATAACAATTCTCCTCTTTGTGCATCACATGTTCAATCAATTTCTAATGAGCTTTGTCTGAAAGGGGCCTCAGTTCTATCACCTCTCAGGATGTCTTTTCCTTGTACCAAATAGAGTACTGAGACTTGCTGATCCAGGTTGGAGTGTTAGTGGGATAAGTGATATTTCACATTCATGCGAGAACATTGGAGTGAGAACGAATGGAAAAGGAAGAAGTAAACTTCTAATCATATAGATACAAGTATTACAAAAGAAAATGAGTATTATAATGCTGGATGAGAAAATAGATTTCTATGTGAATGATTGTATTACAATGTTGGATGAGAAAATGACTTTCGATATGAAATAGTGGCGTTGAAAAATTTACGCTAATGACCCGATGTGATGTCTTATTTTGTTTCATTTAGTCTATCCTAATTTATTAGAATTTTTGAGATTTCGATGATGATGAATGATATTTTCAAATCCTGTGTGCACTAATTGTCCATTATAACTTGGTTGTGGTCTCTCCTGTTTTTAAATAGCAGTAATTGTGATGTCTCTAGGACCACTTCTTCAGTACTATCATGGTGAGTACATCTATAATGAATATAGTCTCTTCTAGGACCAGTTAATGGACTTGTCTTTATTGACGGTCTTCAAATATTAAACTGAGAGGAGATTAGTGACTTCTGGTATGGTTCTTAATTTAAGCTCCTAGTTTATGGACGGGAAAAATGTTAGATGTTTCCTTTGGAAAAACTTTGTGGTTCGTTTATAGTTTAGAATTCTCTTATGGTTTTAAATTTTCTGTATAAAATCTCCATTCCACGTTTAATTAATGGAGAATGATGTACAATTACTTAAGTGAGTGGGAATTTTTCTTTTTGCCATTACACATCTTAAAATGGCAAAATAATCCTTAATGTATTAATTACAAGTAGGATAAAATTTTATATGATTTTCTACTATGGTCCAACATTACTTGTAAAGATGTTAGAATAGATTAGTAAAATTAAATCTTTAGTATGATGGACAATTGATTACATGCCATCGTATACAAATATGTTCTCAAATTAAATTTTAAATAAATCCAATTGAGTGTCATTATCTACAAACATGTTAAAAAATTCATCAAATCATTCAAATAACTTCATCTCTCTTATCTCAAAAATAAATTTCAAGGGGAAAAAAAAACCCGAAAAATTCGAACCAAAGGTGAAACCCTGGAGGGAAAAAAATAATTTTTTGAATTAAGATAAATCCTTTACATCAAAAGATTAAGAAATAATACACATCCAAATACAAATTGGAAGTAGATTTTAGAATTTAAATGAAATAAATAAAAAGCTAATGGGACCTTTAATCATTCATATAAAAATTTGAGGATGGATCAGAAAAAATAAGGATGTTTAATAGAGGGTTATTTTATATATTACATAAAAAAGATTAAGGCCATAAGTAGTTTATCGTTTTGGGAGAGAGTGAGCAAAGAATCTAATCTAAAACCATAATAGATTTTTATACTAAAGATAAACCTTAAGGAAGTTTTGTGCATATTTATATTGATGTCCTGTCTTCGCATTTAAGTTTGGTCTTTTAGAAAATGAGGGTCCACTAAATTGATTTTATTGAACTTTCATTTTCAGAGTTTTTTGATTTCTTACCCAAAGACTACAACACTCAAGGGGTGGAATAAAAATAAAAGAAAAATCATTTGGAAAACTAAATTTTGGAATTGTTTTTTAAATTCATGTCGTGCCAATTAAATAAGGCTTGTGCTGCTGTCAGTAGACAAGGTGGTAGTATCCTTTTCATAATTTGTCAAATGATGGGATGCTTTCACGTGCACTTTATTTTTCCTGTTTCGCATACATTTACTTTTCTATATGATTGTTTTTTTGAATTTCTCTTATTTTTCCCTTCTATCGGAAGTTGTGATCCTGCAGCTGTGGCTATTTGATGCTTAACTAGAGACAAATTAATGGAGAAAAAGAAAATAGAAGAAGAAATACAAACTGGATTTTACTTAATCAAGAATGTACTAAATAGTTGATGGTTTGCAATTGTTTACCAAAAGGAATGACTGATTCATATGCCCAAAAAATAAGTGATTAGATTGAAACTCTGCAATGGGTTTTCGCATTTCTTTACGAGGTGGACTAATTTTGCCAACATTTTGAAACCAAAATTTCATTTATGGTTATCGAACTCTACTGTATAACCAGTCACTAGTATTGGCAATCAGACATTGCTGAAAACCAAATTTCTCTGCTTTTCTCAAAAAAGCAAAATTAGGAATTAGCATATGATGTCGAAGTTCTCTACGTGCTTGTATTTTTGGGGGGCATTGGGTTGGATTGCATTTTGTCGTAATGTAGGTCAGTACGTACGTATGATTGTTACCTTATAATATACTCTTGTTACCTTGTCGTCCGTTCATTCGTTCCTACAAGCATATATACTTGTGAAAATGATTAAGCATTTTGAAAATTGTTCTGATAGAAGTAGTTATTAACCTGCATTTTAAGTAGGTATCTGATATTAATTGTAATTTGAAGGCATCTACCTGTTCTGCTACTGCTGGTAAAACTGATTCGTGGTTTAGTAGGGGACCATCCAAAAGTGCTCTGACGATGGCCAAGGTTAGTGAATATGGTCTCTGGTCTTGGTCTTTCTCTTGGTCATGGTCAAAAACTTCAGTGATAATGACCTAACTTGGGCATGTGCATTGAAGGCCGCGCCTTGGCTTTCAAGGCTAAGAAGTTATCGAGCAATTTTCCGATACTTTTTTCCTTGATCCGCTGTTGTTTTTTCGTAACTGTGTGTAATTTTCTGCTCGCTCGATCTTTCTTATTTTTCGTTTTTCCTCTCATTTCTTCTGGATATTGTTTAACTGATTTCAAGATTGAAACTAGTAGTAAATGCTCAGAAGTTAGAACTTCAGTGTCTTCCTTGGGTGTGTACATTTTGCTCGCTCAGAGATTTTTAAGACTAAGTCTTTCTTTACGTAGGTTTAAACAAATTGAAAATTCGTTCACAATGGTTCGGATACTTTGCCAAACCTTGGCTGATTTCTCTTGTTTTGGATCAAAAACCAGCTTTTAACATAATCCACTCTCTTTTTTGTTGGACGGAAAATGTGTGGTCTTCTTAGGTACCATTTTTTGAAATACATATAGGCGAACAGAAGGATAGCAATAGGTTAGATTTTATCGTAGTATTAGCTTGGAACCCAGCATTAGTGTTTTTTGCCGAAAATTTTGTGATAATGTATATATATTAGTGTTGTTGGAATCGCTAATGATGTATTGATTCCGAGAAGAAAAGAAGAAAAAAAAAGTAAATTGATGGTGCAAACATGTGAATTTAGGGATGACAATTGGATCAATTCAATTCATAATAAGTAATCAAAAATCAATCTAAATTCAAAAATTTCTCTAACCAAACCGAACCTAACCTAACCCAAAATACTTACAACCCAAGCCTAAATAAACCCAAAATCAAAATGACCCAAAATTTGATCAAAATTAACCCAACCCAAATGAACACAGTACAACTTATTTCCCAACAAACGAACTTGGTAAAGCTTATTTCCCAACAAAGGAACTCAGTAAAACATGCATAATGAAATTCATCTCTCCATATGATGGCGTATAAAAGAACAATTAAAGCCCCCTCTCGCTTAATTACTGCTGCGTAGAACTAAATACTATGTTTTCAAAAAAAATTGTTTTTTAAAAAATAATTTTAAAAAAAAACTAAAATTTTCAAAAAATTATTTTTTTAGAAAAAACTATTTTTATAATTAATTTTAAAAATTTTAATTTTCAAGAAAGAATTTTTTAAAATCAATTTTCATAATTTATTTAAAATTTTAAATATTTTTTGAAATTATATTTTTTATGAAAAATATTTGATAAAAAATGATACATTTCCAAATCGATCGAATCTTAACCTAAAACCAACTCAAACTAAAAACAAACCCAACTCAAACCAACCCACAACCCAATTAGTAAATTTAGGTTTGAACCCAAACCGAATCTATATTTGTTTTCAATACAATTTAAATGTATTTGGTTTGGATTTATCGTGGGCTTGAGCTCAACAATCCAAACGAATTTAATATGCTTGGTATATTATGGTGGGTTGGTGAAATTGAACCTGAGATTTTGGAGTTTAGCCAATATAAGGTATGAATTTGATAGAGGACCACTGTACTATGGTTTTTGGCATACTATAAGCTTTAGATTTTTCTCCTTGCAGTTCACCAAATTATTGATCAGTGCAAAACTGCCACATTTAACATGGCCAGTGAGATTCAGGGAGAGAGAGAGAGAGAGAGAGAGAAGAGAGAGAGGACTGACACCATAGAAAGAGATATATCAAAAGAGGAAATTTATATTGATTTTCTCCAGGTCTTTTTCTCAATGCTGATATTTTTCCTGTTTTGTTGAACCTTTCGAATTATTAATGCTGATATTAGTGATGAAGGCGTTCACTTTGTTTCGTTTTGATTCTGTGTTTCTATTAAATTTTATGAGATCACTGCAGGTTTTTTGCATTCTAAAAATCTCAATAAGAAATAAGTTGTTGATTTATCTGTTTAAAAATTGCAAACTAATAAGCCCTAATTTAGTACCGATTTCAATGGGTTGCAATATGTGTTTAAAAATTTCACATTTGTATAAAATACTAATTATGTTGTCTTGGTGAAATTCTCGAGTCTGCCTTTGTACGTTATTACTTCAATATTTACGATCAGGTGTAACCTGGCTTTCGATTGGTACACTGTAAGCAACATGTCTGAAAAATAGTGTAGTGCACAAACACAAGAAAGAAAAAGGTTGAGGTTTCAAATTGATCAATAAGGATCATAATGTATGATATAACTAGGACTGTGTTGATTGTGAGGAAACTGAATAGACTTGTCTTATTAATAAAAAAGATTTAAGTCTCGGTCGCTTGGCAACTTGGAACTTGGGGGTTGTATTATGAGATTGGGTGAGGAACATTGTTTGATTGAACTTAAATTGGCGACTTATAAAATCTATATATAATACCCCAAGAAATTTGGTTTTGGCACCATGAAGTTCATTATTTCCTTGTACACATGCTAAAGAACAAGAGGCAGACATCTCAAAGCTATTGCAGAAGACTTGCATCCAAAATTCAATACAGTTACTACTACAATGGCGTCCCAAAAATTTGATTCCTACGGATGGATCAATGAAAATGGAAGGGCAGGGACACCGAAGATACTTGACTGTTACCCTTATCAGCAAGAGAAAGGAACTTCTCGAGGTCTTTTGCCCCAATATGGGAAAATGTTTCCACAAGCGTACGGATATAGCTAGCCGAAAAATCACTAAAATATTGTGAGGGGCCCTTCTTGCAAACATCAATATTCTGAGCCCCTCCATTAACAAGACACCCCACTTGAACACCTTCCAAGTACGCCTTACATGCACCAAGTATGTCATGAGCGCGCTTGAAGAAGTGACCAACAATGAAATCCTCTAAGTGCTGCAGCATCCAGATGAAAATTAGATTCGGCCACCACAAAAAAATAAAAAAATAAATAAAATCTAAACTAAACATGAAATCACTTGATCCAAAGATACTTCTAGCTAATGAGATAATGCTACAAAAAAGGACCTTAAAGATGACCAGTGGACAATTTTCATGGTAATCCATGAGGCTCATGGAATTGAAGGCAAAAGGATTATTACAGGATATCAGTTACAGTTCAAATCAGAAAACCGAAACATTTACGGAGTTGTTTCATCCAACCCAAGGTTAAGAAAAGTCCCAGTCCTGTGGGTGTTGATTATTGCTTCAATTATGATACCTGATTTGTGTATCAAACTACGAAACACATTCTAGGCATGCTTAAAAGTTCTGAAAAACTTGATCCAAAGTTACTGCTAACAAATAAGGATAACACCACTAGAAAGGACCTTAAAGTCGACAGAAGCAAATGGTCGGCTTTTCATGGTAATCCATGAGGCTCATGGAATTTAAGGCAATAGGATTATTTCAGGATATCCGTTATATTTCCAACTCAGAAAATGGCAACATTCAAGGAGTAGTTTCGTCCAACCCAATGATAGAAAGATCCCAGTCATCCCAGTCCTGTAAGTGTTGATTATTGCTTCAAGTACGATATCTGATTAGGATTGCAAAAGAGTCGGCCTGAGCCGGGCCCTGCCTGTTCAGGCTTGGCTAGTTTGTTTCGGGGATCTGCTCAAGCTCGGCTCCTCTTCTTAATGAGCCCTATTTTTTTGCTCAGGGTTGACTCGACAATTTGGTTCTCTTGGATTTATAAATATTACTTCTTGTTGATCAATCAACTATTTAAGAAAACATAATTAACTTGAATCTAATATAGAATCATCAACTAATAATCAGGTATTAACGGATATATCAAATAATAAAGACATTATATGATACCAGCCACCGTGATACACGCAATACGTCTGCAATTCGACCTGTAGTTATAAAATAGTAAAAAAGGATCCAATCTATTGATGAAAAAATAATTAAAAAAAATTATGAAATGCAAACAAAATAAAAGGCATACCACAAAAATTGAAAACTAAAATGAAAGATTAAAACCCACAAACAAAATTTGAAACCATAGCATAAATCATCCCCTACATAAACATCCCAAACATAGATTTGGATATACCCAAGTCAGCTGAATATATTTACCGTATACCCAGTGACTAAATTGGGAAAATCCAACCAAAATTCCAGTTCTATTTTCCCATTGAACTCATAAATAAATCTTAATTTTGGAGATCGTCAAAACCCCAAGCTTATAATTACACTAAACCAACCGCAGAAAAAACCCTATCCAACCCCAAAAAAGAGAAGATACGAAACATAAACACCATTAAAAAAAAAAAGGCATATTACAATGGATAAATTGGTAGAAAGATTTGGGGAAAAATCAACTTACGGTTAAAAGATCTTAAAAATATAAAGAGGGATTGCTCTCAATATTGGTCATGATCTACGGTTGAGTATAGAGAGAGATGGAGGCAAGAGATTTTATTTCTCTGTCTACCACCAGTTGTTTGAACGGTTGCAGAAGGATAAAATAAGATGCGGGTTAGCGGGAAGTTAGGTTTTCTTTTATAAAACCGAGAGGGGCAATTGTGGAAATGCATAAAGTTGACCCAGCTTCAGCCACACACCCACTTTATATATAAGATTTTATACTTAATATTACTCATATAAAAGGATAAATTTATTAGAAAAATGTAAATTTTGGGTAAGAAGACAAGTTTTTTCAATTATTAAGGTTTAATATGATATAAAATATATGTATTTACGTAAATTTACTCCTCTAGTTCAAAATATGTATATACAAATATATTAATCAAACGAGCCCGAGCCCTTAACGAGCCGAGTCAAGGTTTGTTCAAACCCAACTCGTTCATCAAACAAGCCCTATTCGTTGTCAGGCTCAATTCATTTATTAAATGAATTAGCCTGAGCCTAAGCCTGAGCTGAGCCCGAGTTTGTTCATGAACGGCTCGGTTCATTTGTATCCCCATATCTGGTTTGTGTTACAAACTACTAAACACATTCTAGGCATGCTTAAGAATTTTGATTAGATTGAAAATTTACCAATCGCTGGATAGAATAAATGGCTCATAGACTATATTAAATACAGATAAGCAGAGTATCTAACCTTTGGCGGGTTCCTTATTGTATACACCATTGTTTTCAATGATAAAGTGAACACCATTTCATTGTATTGTTGGGATTGCATTTCTCCAATAGGTGATCCGGCCATGTCTTCAAACCCAGGCTCATTGAAGTAGGGTTTTTCATTCAAAATTAGGGCCTGAATTGATACCAGAACTTGAAGGATGGTAGATACACCAGGGATCCACTGTTCATTCTCATGGTCACCGTCCCAAGTATTAAGAAGGCTTAGGCATACTTTTCCGCAGCTATACAAATTCGGATTGATTCCAAGACCGCCTGAAAGATACTTAACAATCTGCAATTGCGGTTAATGAGCACTAGCAACTTAAAAATAATAACAATAAAGAAAAAGAATAATGGTGTAAGAAACTGTTACTAAAAACTAGCAGAATAATGTGGCAGCAGTTGAGCTGGTCATTTGAGAAATAAAAGCCTATTACACGGTCTGCAGTCTACTAATCAGAGAAGTGTAGTGTTCATGCATTTCTGGTGCACAATCATTTTGCAGTATAAACATGGCACATGCAACATAATCCCCAAAGCAAAAAAAGTGGCTCATGCAACATTGCAAGTCATAGCAAAAGTGTATACCAATAGAAAAACTAACATACCGGTGGAACATTTGGATAGTCACTTGGAAAGGAAAGATCAAAAAAGAATAGTCCGTCATGGTAGGGAGTCCCCTCAGCTCCAACAATAACGGCCCTTAAAAGGTCCATCCTTGATTCACAAACCCTAACATGTATTTTATCTGTTCAAGTGACAGCAAAAGAAACATAGAATGAGACAACTCTGAGTCCATCAATCAGCATAAAGAATTTTGGGATGGAAGATTACTAACTCAGACCCCACCACCAAAACAACAGGCATTCAAGAAGTTTTATGTAACTCTGAATTCTTATATATATGTCTCATTACACTCACTAAAAGCATGATCATCAAGGCTCAAATGAAAACCTGATGTACTCGAGCAACTAAATCAAAGAAATTGCAGCAAGTTAATAATTTACCTGGCAAATTGTTTTCCAGTATGTTCCATTCTTCTTGTATTCTCTTCACCCAGTTCTTCGGTTGCTGTCCAAAAGAATGTAAAAACTACCAAGTCAATCAAAGTTCGACCCTCGAACAAAAAGTTCTGAAATCTATTAGGCTGACAATGTAATTAGCCTTCTGAATTTAATACCCAAAGTGGGTACTCATACTCGAACAATGTACTTAAAGAAACAAATACCTTTTACATAAAAGTACAAGTTTTGCAAAAACTAAGATAAAAGAATGGAAGCTTTTAAAAAAGACGTACGCACTGCACTCCAGAAACATTGTTCTGAAAGCGATGGTCTGAGAAATCATCAACAGTATCAAATTGTTTAAAATTTTGAAACTTCTCAAGAATGTCCTTCTCATTCACATTAGTCATTGGCAAAAGTGGGACAGAAGAACTTCCTGCGGCAATTGTACTTTTTTGACTGCTAGCAGGATCATGGGGAAATTGATAACTCAAATCTGTCTCACGAGAGACAGGCAAAGCATCCACGGATGAAATTATGCGATCATTCGCAAAAGGTGGTTTACTTGAAGCATAGAAACCATCGAGCCACAAGGGTAAGTGTGTACCCATTGAAGAAGGTGGCAGCGGCATGGGTGGTGGTGGCAGTGAAAACATAGGTGGGGCCGATGGATTAGGTAGACCATTATTACCAATTGATTCCATACGACTGCTGTAAGCATAAGAAGCCATATAAGATGGGCGAAATCCGTAAGATGGCCTCACAACATCTTCTTGGGAATGTGAAGAATAATGAGCTGTACTACCATGTATAGATGGTGTATATTTACCATAGTAGGATGGTGAAGATAATTGTGGTCTAATTGAGGATGGATAGCTTAAGCTACCCATTTCTGGTTGAGGGTCCAAGTAAACAGAACTATCTGATCCAAACAAAGTAAGATCCAGGTTGAAAGGGGGATTAAGCTTTCCAGAGTCAGTTTCTAAAGTTGAACTTAAGTAATTTGAACTTTTAACACTGGATGGAGGCTTGTCAGAATGAGAGGGAACTAAAAACCAAGGAATATCAGCCTCATCTCCAGGGGGAATACCCCTGCTATCGAAATAAGTCTGCAGAGCTTCATCCCTATCGCATGTCAATTTATCACGACACACATCCATATCATACTCATCATTACAAGTGAAATCATCACAATAGCTTTCTGAATTAGAAGACTTGTAATGTCCCCGAACACTGCTCTTGTCATGTGCTGAATAACTGTGGTTATCTTCAAAACTGGACAAAACTTCCTGGGAAAAAAAAAACAAACAAAAGAAGTGACAGGGGGTTAAAAAAATCTATTTCCATCACCGTCTAACTCGGAAATCAACAGTTTGGAAGGGACCACTGACTAATAAGATATGTGGCAGTAGAGAAGAGAAGATGCACAATTACTTCAATAGCTATCAATAATTTCTCCATTACCTTCCCTTTGCTGTTTAAATTAGCTTTCTCATCAATAACCATCACATCTCCAGAATTTTCATCAGAATCCACACAGATTACTTCGAAGCCAGTATCCTATACAGATTATTATTCCAGAATTAGCTGTGTTTGTTCTCAGGGAAATTTTTTTACCTCTTGGAATCAACAGTGCTCGGAAAGACAGAAACTGATTATTACAACAGAAGCAACCAACAAGGCACATAAGCAAACGTCAAAAGCATTCTGAAAAGAAGGTGCAGCATAAAACAAATTCTAATCATACTGTTTCAGCAAAAAAGACAATCTGGTGGAACCTAGAGCTATAAGCAGAAGTAAGGAATGAAAGGAACAAATTTGTACCGAGTCTCTGGGAAAATCTTCTGCTTATTTATGGACAAGATATCACATTCTTTGCATGCTTACAAAAAATTTTCGCTTATGGTCTCTATCATCATTATTTCCTATATGTATAACATTAACATACATACAGGGCACAAAGCAGCAATTCTAAACAGCGATGCAAATCAACCAAAATATACATGGAAAACCAGAGTCTCAGCTTCTTAAGTTTCATCGGCTGGTTGCTTCGGACTTGTACTGGGCTCGGCTAAAGCTCATCTATAAATAACAATGATTTATAAATTGGCTTGTTTGGTAAATTCAAAAAGGTATACTTGCATTCCCTCCAACCTTTCCCATTTGATTTCTAAATCAGACAAATCCTTTTATCTCTCAGAAAACAATATTTTGAAAAATGCACATACTAGTCATTATCAACAATTTCTTCAAAATATAGAACTAGTCGTATATTATCATATAGTAAACGTATATAAGTATTATGCACTACTTCTTATCATTTTGGTAGACACAAGTTAAAATTTTAATCAATAAATTGTGAATTGTAAATTTTCCTACTCAGAAATCTACCATATAATATTTCTCCATAAATTTCTAAAAGAGAAATACTACTTCGGAACATTTCCTCTACCAATTTCTGATTTGAGAAGTTAAATGTGAGAAGTGAAGTAGTATAGACTATACAAACACCGGAAGGAATTCTCTTACCTCTCTTTGCTTGACCGATTTTGGTATCGAACTCCCTCCGGAGAACACTGTCTTCCTGCACCCATTTCAATCAATTCATATATACACGCGCGCGCGCGCGCGCAGACACCGGCTTACATAAGTACAAAACTAATGGTGATGAAAC
>MKEJ01093019.1:0-11699 GCA_001753735.1 Embelia ribes
TGTATTGAGGTAGGCCTTGGGGCTAGCGGACCAAAGTCTACCGGATGTGATGTCGGTTGGGAGCTAGGTGGGCCCGACCAGGGGGGTCTTAGGGACAGTGGGCCAAGGCTAAGATGTGTCACCGTAATAGCCAACAGACGCAATGGTTGTACTAGTATAGCAAAATGGGAGGGCATAGCATCCCGATGTGCATATGTGGTGGTTTATTCTATGTGCATTATGGGAGGGCAAAGCATCCCGACCTAAAGTGTTGTTTTTATAGCATGTTCTCTTTACATACATAGTTGTTGATGTGCATAAATGTCATAATGAGATTATTCAGATGTTAATTTATAGTATTCATATGTGGTTTATACATTCTATACTTTTATTATCACAGATGATCATTTACTGTTATTATGATTTATTGGCTCATTCTGACTAGTGTCTGCTTGGTGCATTTTTTTCTCTACTTGTTTTGCATGAAAACGCCAAGCAAACCTGAATGTTAGAAGTCAAAAATACCAGGATTAGAGTAGTCGAAACCCACTCGAAGTCACTGGCAATTTATTTATAATTAATTTTCCTTTATTTGTCAGACAAACATAGTTTATTAGTTTGTTTCATTTAAATTTTATGTATGGATATAAAAAAAACATTAACATAAGGTCAAATATTGGGATTATTGTTAGAATTAAATCAGTTCAGATAGTAGTTCTTCTGAAATTGACTAGATGTTCACATTATCCATTAACTATTTATATCAAGAAATGTTCATTTTAAATGTGGAGAGTTGCACTTCAGCTTGGTCTACTAATTCTAAGAATGAGCCATTAAAAAACAATGGAATAAGGCTGGCAAAGGCATTGTCAGCCACACAAAAGTTGCCAGCATTTTTGTGTTAAATCAATTACTCCATTTCCAAATTTAAAAAAAAATAAATGACATTATTATTCCTGCAAAGTAAACATTTGCAACTTCACCAAATAGTTTATTCTCTAACAAAGTAAAAAAAAAAAAGAAAAAAAAATTATAAGACTAATTTTAGTTAATTTTGATACATTTCTAAATAATTTTGATATGATTGTAAACTTAATGAATTCTTATTCTTCAAAGCTAAGAGCTAAAACTAATACACCTTCATATACATAGGTACACATATTCACCAAAATCTCACAAATAACAAACATGAAGCACCTTCACAAGACATACACAAAACATATATATGATACAACCGTCGAGCAATATAATTCATAGCTTCGTATAGGTAAAACTTTTCATGTGTATCGAACATTTTCGTGATCGGATGCAGGGGAGTACCAATTGGGGAACCCCCCGATAGCTCTGAGCATTCTGGTGTACGGCGAATCTGGCATTTTAGCCTTCTCTTCGTCTTCGAGCTCTTGTTGTGATTTTGGTAACCCATCGGGCATGTGAAGGGGCGTCTCCATAATCTTCTCTTCGTTCGTTTGAAACTTGTTGAGTTCAATTGTTTCCTTTTTCGCTTTGTGAATAGCTGAAATTCCGTGCATGCAACTTATGAGGGATTTTACTCCGCCTGCTTGGATTATTAGCTTTTCCACCTCTTCTTTCGGAGATTCTTTCTATAACAAAAGAGAAAAAGAAAATCAACCACGGAAATTTAAATTATTTCAAGTGTCGCGGATGTTCACTTGCAGCTTCTAATCTCAATATTTTCTGCTAGTTTACTTAGAAGTTCGACTATTTGTTACTATCCAAAAAAGCTAGAAGCTTTAAGTTGAAAGCGTTTAGTTTTCTTTTAAGGCTGGAAAAAAGCTAGTACTTTTGCTTAAAGCTACGACCAAACAAATCCACTGCGCATAATTTAAGATATCGATATGACAAAATTCATAAACTTACTTCAAGATCTTTGAGTTCAAAGTAGGCTCTCCAACAGCTATAGGAACGGTCTCCATCGAGGGTTGAGCAATAATCTGATGTGAAAATGGCAAAGAATATATATTCTCAATTAGAAAAATTAGTTTTTCACATCACAAGATCAGAGCATAAATAGTAAAAGATCTAAGATTTCAATTTGATGATGCAGATTGCATAGCCTTTGAGCTACTAGTGAATGCTAGACTGTGGAAAAACCATGCTGAACTCGGGCCGGAACATAGTCAAAATGGCGTGAAACTTAGCATGCTGACCTGTAATGTCCCAACGAACAAGACGCACGACTTGTTATCCAAATTGGGGACCCAAAAATTGTTTGCATTTTACCATTTTTGGTTCCCCTCAAGTTTCTTATCGTACATTTTTCGAACTTCTCTTTGCCATATTCCTCCAGTGTTGTAACGCAACATTTTCTGAACATTTTAAAGTTGATTCAAGGCAGTTTTAATTACAATTACGGAAACCAGGTACTTTGGTACAAACACCGAATTCAGCTACGTGACCTTAAAATTTTGCAACTATGAGTTGCAGGTACAAGGTTTAGTTTTTATGATTTATGACAGGATCACAACCGATCGAGTTTCAAGTTTATTAAAATCGCACACCTCTAGTTTCAAGTTTAGGATAAGAGTTTTATTCTGGTTATATTGAACCAAAATTATTGATTACGTATTTATGAACATAAACCGTCTCAAAACAAAATACTGTGTTTTGTACAATTTCGATATCCCAAAACAACACAAGTACTTGTACTTATGGTACGTGAACCATTTTCCAGAACAATGCGCTATCTAATATAGTATCAGAGCTAAAAATGCCTATTTGTTTAATTAAAATTAAAAATTATTATCGACTCAACCTGCTAATTTCGGAGATTTGACCCTCAAAGTGAGGTGAGTGTTCCCACATCAACAAATATAATAAATCTAAACAACTTATATAATTAGTTAGGCACCCTCTCCTTCCAAAGCACATCAAACAAAACTTGAAAAAAAAATATGGAAAATGATACACACAAGGACATCTATGTAATTAGATCATGTAATCGATTGGCGAAATATCAACACTTAGGTGTTTGTAAAATTTATGAACATGAAAAAGAGAAATTGAAACGATATTATGAACATACCTGCAATTTCATTTTCTGATTTTTGAATCAAAGGAGGGTCTTTAACAACTCTCTCAAACTTGCTCCTACTAAAAGGCTCAAGCTTTGGCAATGTAACTTTTTTTCCCAATGAACAACAAATTGGTGAAATCGCACTTGGTGATGGTGAAGGCAGACCCACTGATCCCATCATCTCTCTCTCTCTCTCTCTCTCTGTGGATGCTGATCTGCTGCAAAAGTTGTAGGTGTGGATAGAAAAGAGGCTCGCTTCAATGGATTTTATGTATGTAGTGTACTTTTGGATAAGGATGAGATATTTTTGTAGATATTATTTATTTCCTTTTAGATATTTATTATTATATTTATATTTAGATCTTTCTTTTAGATATTTTATTGGATATTTTAATCTCCGTCTCAACGAACTTATTTTCCCCAGAGTTAGCACATAATGGTAGAAAATTAAATATTATTATTTACTATACCATATAATATAGTATTTAGAGATTGATTATCATGTAACGACTAAAAAAGTACCGATCGTATTAACTAAATCATGTTACCATACTATGGTACTAACATCCTATCATATTTCGAAAATTTTATATATGAATGATACAATGCACAAAATTTTCGTATACGCAATCTTATTTCTGTTTTCAGTGATGTTTTCAGACAGATGAACCTATGATACAGAAGTTACAATAGAGACATGCATGAAGATATCTTATATAAATTCAAATTAGGATTTTAAAAATTACCATACCATATTTCGAAAATTTTCATATATCATAAAAATTAGCAAAAAAGAAAAATAGAGTTGAAGGATCCAAATATACCATAAAAAATATTTGAATGACAATAGATATTATTTTTTTAATTATATCATAGAAAAATAATAAAAACACTATAATAAAAGTTAAGTAAAATATTTTTATTATGATATAATCAAACAACAATAAAAGATAGGTAAATAAAGAGAAAATATGTATGATTTTTTAATTTCACTAATTTATTTGGAGCAATAAAATATCATTGTCAAATTTAATTAGATATTTGGTGTCATGATTATAAGAAAATATAATATATTTAGAAATATGAAAATAAATAATAATATTAAATAATAGAATTTGTCTACTAATGATACTATCAGTAATAACAACACATTTAATGATAACCAAACCAATAGTAGTGACCATTTCTTGTTGTAAAAAAAAAAAAAAAACTACCGGTAGTAGTTGTAACTGTACCGATAATAAATTGTATTGCCACTGAAAATGGTAAAGTTTTGCTCGACCCTAATTTTCACATTTAATTTTTAAGTTTAATTAACGTGATTCACATAAAGTCATTTTATTTTATTTTTTTGGTTTCCGAAGGTATTTTCAAGTCTTTTTGACGACCTAGGACTAATCCTCTGAGATATGGTCAGACATCATAGTAGGAACCTTTTCTAAGAAGGTTAGTGTATCAATTGAAATTCGAACTCACTACCTCAACTAAAGCGATCCAATCCTCTTCTACTTGGACCAATTACTGTTGGTATATCTATTTTTTTTTTTTGCCAAGCCCTCCATTATAATGTGTAATTTTCTATTATTACATAGGAAATTGTTTAGATTATATCTTTTAATAATATCCAAAATGTTATTTGTTGATACGTATACATGTCAAGAAAGTTTATATTGGTAAAGTACTCTGACAATTTTTTTAATAATAAATATGAAATATAATTGGTGAAAATAAAGAAAATATAAAAATACTGACACATAAAATTTTAAAATAACTTTTGCAAGTAATTATGATGTAATTTAGCCTTATTATTATTATTTTTTTCTTTTGTGGTCAAAACTATTTATGACTCACCATGTTGCAACTGTCAGACGCCTTTGCTAGAAATCTGTTACCACTTTATCCACAAAGTAGACAAATTTTGAATTTATTTTTTTTCCTATTTTCTTTTTTTCTCGGATATTTCATTTTTGTAGAGATAAATTGTCACATATCTTAAAGAAAAAAACTCTCTCTCTCTCTCTCTCTCTCTCTATCTCTCTGTTGTATTCATGAAGCAACGGCCCAGCTTCTTCAAAGTCATTCTCCGAAATGCCTCAGCTTCAAAACAGTTGGTTATATATTTCTGCTTCATTTGATTTTTCTTCATAGTTCTCTGAAAGTATATGATTTACATGCATTTGTTTAAAGTAATTTTATTTTTTGGTATCCATTCTTTGTTGAGAATTTTTATTCAGTCACTCGATAATGTTGAGTACAATTACGACTGTGTTATTTAATTTACATCAACGATGCACTCACTCACCAGTAGGGGCACCCGAAATTTAGGCTTAATACAAGAATAATTTAAATATTTTACGATGCATATAGGCCATATTGTCTGGTATATATTTCCTCTTACGTTTTGCGAAGGTAATTTCGTTTTATGTTTCAATTTTCACGACAAACCTTGCTCCAAACATACCATAGCTAAATTGCAGAATGAAAATCAACATAGAAACTTGAGGCCATTTTTCAAATACGAGTACGAGCCCCAAGAAAACGACATTCGATTCCTTTCCAGAACGAGACTAATTTCATTTTATAACGGCGTGTTAATTTTTTTGCCAAGGCACCCTAAGTACAATCGTATCATGTTTGGAATGAAATAACAAATCCTGCAATTGTATCGTCGGTTGAGTAGAATCGAGTATAAAGATGAATACTATTAGCCTATATTTAATTGCCTTTGGTCGTTACTTTGTAATTGCCCAGTCTTCTGATATTTCATTTTTAATACGTTTTAGCGAATCCCTCCGAAATTTGTCAAGCATATCGAACGAAACGTACCAGGGCAAGCAACTCTGAGAGGCCCTTCTGGTGATTGTTGGCCCGTGAAAATACGAAAGGACGGGAATGGAGTTTTTGTAAAAGACGGGTGGCATCAGTTTTTCAAGGCTCACTCTTTGAGAGATTCCGAGTTTTTGATCTTTACACAATACGGGAAAACGTGTTTCGATGTGAGGGTTTACAATAAGGATGGGTTAGAGAGAGTTAATGTGCATCAAAGCGAAGATTCGCAAAATCCGTTATCTCTTGAACATGATTTAGGTATGTTCACTACATATGGCTTGTGTAGAAATTACCAAGAAGCTCATTTCTAATTAATGATTCTAGATTGTATTGCATCTTTTTCGATTTGCAGAAGACGAGATCAAAAGCGAGAGTGTATGGGATACTGAGCGACACTGTGAAGCTACGACACACAATGAGAGGAGAAAATATGGTAAACCGATAAAAAAAACTCTGTTTTCACTTCAGCAAATATTTTTTTATAATAGAAGAAAAAATAATAATTCATGTACCGATAATCGTATACTGAAATTGCGCAAACAAAGTCAAATTCTATACTAGAACTCGGTTTTGTGCTCTTAACTTTCCCTTCTTTTGGGTCTGGATTTACGATCATATATTGTGCCGTATAAACATATATAAGCAGGATACGAGACCGAGAATGAGATAGGAGAGGCATCTAGTACCAAACTCTGTGAAGCTGCAACGCCGACTAATGTAAAGAGGAAACGCGGTAGACCAAGAAAAATTCCCGATTGTTCCATATTCACCTCGAAAGGTAAATAATATATATATGAAACTTCTTGTTTTCGATTTTTCTGGGTACTTAAAGAGTAGTAGATGCAATTGAATACATATCATAGCTACTTCTCGATCATGCGGATTAAGCAAAACGTTAAGGGTGAACAGTGTGAGGATTAATATATATCGAGGGTACTTCACGGTTGGTTAAAAAAAAAAAAAAAAAAAAAAAAAAAAAAATAAATTTAAAAAAAAAAAAAATNNAAAAAAAAAAAAAAAAACGTATTTCTGTGGAGTACATTAATAGTTCTCACTAAATGTTTACCGGAGAATGAATCGCCTAAAAAATGTTCTTTCATTGATCCTTACAACATAGATGTGTAAATATCAACATGTCACTTATTATACAAAGAAATTAATAATTTTTTGTCTGTTAATCATTGCCCATGTCTATATTTGATCCCAATCGAGTAGCGAATCACTAACTCGATTCATCATGGTTCAAGGTGTGGAGGTGAAAGACGAGATAATTCAGCTGTCCGATGACGAGGCTAACGTGAAATTAGAGGACACCTTTTGATCTACCATACTCTTAAGGCTATATACATGCTTGTAAGCCTCTTTCATGCTATCTTTCACACTTGGCCTTTTGCTTTTGATCTTCACGTCATCCTCTAAATGATTCCATCCACAAGATTTGCAGAATTCTCTTGATATCGATCTTGAGATATTTTAGTGCCGTTGGGGTTTTCTTGAAAGTACTTCCCAGTGTGTTTGAGCAAGTACTTTGCCCATGTATCTCTGCATCTATGAGTTTTCGATGGAAATGCAAGTTATTCTTCGATCCTTATCAAAGGTTGTCCGTGCAACTCTATAATTTCAACCAATCGGTTAAGATGTTCCTTATCCTTTCCAATTGATAAGTAGTGATAATGTGTTACTAGAATACTACAGAAATAACAAAGTAAATAATGATAAAAACAAAGAACAATAAAACAACGCATGACAGAAGCTCCCCTGCAGATAATGAACCAAACAGCAATCAACACACAAGTCTTCCCCCTCGTTGTCATCGTCAAAAAGCAGCCGAAGTAAAGTCAGTATCTGAGTCATAGAAAACTAGCTCGGAATCATCACTGGAAGGATTAGGGGCCTCGAAAGTCTCCTTAGGGCATAACCTGAGTAGTGCGAAGATGATAGTATATAGAAACCTGACGAGCTTTGGTAAGTTTGTACTCCTGACGTCGAAAACAACCATCGCAAATAATTAGATTCTACAGCTTATTCATCTAAGAAATAGGGCTCCGACGAGATCGACAAGAACTAGGAATGTCTGCAGTGGCACCACCAGAAGGAAAAACAATAGGAGGAGGAGGAGAACTAGGAGCATGAAGAGGGGAAGGGGCAACCTCTGGTGGTAAAGCACTATCAACGTTTGTAACAAGCATACCATTCCAATGCCAATCAGACGAGCGAGAATCCCAATCACTATATGCGAGGCAGAGAGAAGTAAAGGTAATGTCGCTCATAGGTTTCTTAACCGGTCCAGATAAAGGAATATTGAAATGAGTAAAAATGGTAGTAAAAGTCGATCCGTCCGAAAGACCTAAATTCGTCGCGGCACCCATACTTTTATGTATATGAAGCATAAAGATACCCTCTATATTATAAGGTTGGTGGTGGTGTTTAAATGTAGATATATAAAATATTTGATGGTTCATCACTGTGTCCTTGGAACTCTTTTGCGGAAAAAGAATTTTAATAATAGAGCGGTATAAAAGGTATTCTTGAAAATACAGCTGATTCGTAGGCCAATCACGCCTATTTTATTTTGGCCTAGTGTTTGGTTCTGGTTCGAATAAGTCCGCGATATCACTGACAAGTGTCATTTGTATATCAGCTCAATCAGAGTCAACGTTGTGAAAAAACGCCAAACCACCGTGAAGGTTAAACAATTGTCTAACTTCCTCTTGTGACACCGTGAAATCAATTCCAGCGACGAATTGGTCGGTTATGAAAAATTCGACGTCAAGATTGGTGTAAAATTTGCGTACTAAAGCAGTATAACACATCCCCCTAGACACATGAATACGACCAAAATCGGAACCACTAATGTGCTATACAAATTCCAGTCCAGTTTTGGCAGACAACACAGGAATATCAGGAAAATGAGGTTGAATAACTTTGCGATTAGTGATACGAGAGTTATACCTTTCTTGATGTTCGAGAGTGCAGAAACGAGCATCAAGAGTGACAAGTTATGCCTCGGGAATTGGAATGTCCTTGGCTTTGGATTTGGGAACATTTTCTTGACGGCGATGGTGACAGCAGGACGTGGTGGAGAATCATCTCCAAAAGCAGCAGTAGCTGCAGCGGCAATACCCTGTCCAATCGGGTATCTACGGTGTTAGGGTATGGATTTTTTATCCATTAAAATAATGGTCAAAGAAAGTACCGATGCATAGATGAGAGCGAGTAGAATAAGGTTCAAAAGAGGAGGTAGCAAAGAAAAGTCCATCTCGGGTATAAATTTTAAGAAAAAATGAAAATGGAATTTTTGGGGTTTGATTGATTTGAGGTTGAAAGATTGAGTTTGATGTGAAATAAGTGTATAAAAGTTGTAGAAATAAAGTTTGAGAAAGGAATTTAAAGAAAAAATGATGGGAAACAATGAGAAATTGATGAGTGGGATGGAGGATTTTTTGTTTTTGAAGAGGAGAAGAGGAGAAAGTTGGAAAAAAGAAGGGATTCTAGTAGTTGTGAATAACCTGATTTGTTCGACACCTTGTCCAACGGATTTTGAGTTGTCGAACACCCGTCGGACGAGTCAAAATTTGAAAAGTTTTAAAAATCAATTACAAACTGATTCCTTGCCACTCTGAGTTGACTGAAGGCTCATCGGACAGAGTGAAAATTTTATGAAATGGTATAAAATAAGGCTAAAGCATATACCAAGACATAATAAAATTAATTTATGATATGTTAACATACATGCATACCCAATTCTCGTCAAATAAACACAAATTGTTCTCATTCAATGGTTTTGTGAAAATATTGGCTAATTGTTTTTCCGTACTAATGTAGTCTAAAATAATGTCAACTTTTTGTACGTGATGTCACAAAAGTGATGTCTAATTTCAATATGTTTTGAGAGAGAACGTTGAATGGGATTTTTAGAATGGTTGATTATACTTGTGTTATCACACATAATCGGAACACGATCATACATACAACTAAAGTCATGAAATTGACATATCATCCAAAGAATTTGCGCACAACAATTACCTGTGGCCACGTATTCCTCCTCCGCCGTAGAAAGTGCGACTGAATTTTGCTTCTCACTAAACTATGAAATAAGTGCATGACCTAGAAAGTTACAAGTGCCATTAGTACTTTTCCGATCTACACAACTACCAGCATAGTCGGCATTGGAATATCCTACAAGATCAAAATTTTTCCTTCTAGGGTAAAATAAACCTAAATCATATATGCCTAAAAGATATCAAAAAATATGCTTAGCGACTACAACATGCCATTCTTTAGGACAAGATCGAAATCTAGCACATAAATATATGCTAAATATAATATCGAGCCTACTTACGGTTAAATAAAATAACGAACCAATCATACCTCGGTAGAGTTTTTCATCTACCTTTTTGCCCGATTCATCCTTGTTAAGTTTGGTCGTTGGACTCATTAGAGTCCACATTGGTTTGGCATTGGCCATATTGAATTGTTTGAGTAAGTGCATGTGTATTTCGCTTGGTTGATGTAGATTCCTTCCGGTGATTGCTTGATTTGTAATCCGAGAAAGAAGTTGAGCTCCCCCATAAAGCTCATCTTGAATTCACCTTGCATACACTTGAAAAATTCCTTATACATAGATTTATTAATAGCACAAAAGGTAATATCATCAACATAAATTTGAATTAAAAGTATGTCATGATCGTGTTTTTTTTATAAAAAGGGTGGTATCGAGAGTATCTCTCGTAAAAACTTTTTCGAGAAAAAATTTACTTAAATGTTCATACCAAGCCCTTGGTGCTTGTTTTAAATCATATAGTACTTTATGTAATCGATGGACATAATCCGGATGTTCGTAACTTTCAAAACCGGGAGGTTGTTTAACATAAATTTGTTTCATTATAAAACCGTTTAGAAAAGCACTTTTCATTTCCATTTGATAATGTTTAAAATCTTTAAACGATACAAATGAAAGTAACATGCAAATAGCTTCTAATCTAGTTATGGGTGCAAATGTTTCATCAAAATTAATGTCTTCTTCTTGATTGTAATCTTGGGCAATAAGACGTACTTTATTTCTAATAACGATACCGGATTCATCCATCTTATTTCTAAAAACCCATTTAGTGCCTATAATCGAATGTTCCTTAGGCCTCAGGACTAAAGTCCAAACGTTACTACGCTTGAATTGATTTAACTCTTCTTGCATAGTAAACATTCAACTTTCGTCTAACTCAGCCTCACTAATATTCTTAAGCTCTAATTGTAACAAAAATGCAGTATGATTTACAATATTATGCAATAGGAATGAGTCCTCACACTATCATTGGGATTAACGATGATTTGATCAGGAGGATGATAAGTTGCAAATTTCTATTCCTTTGGCAAGTCGGAATGCTCTACTATTGGACTTTGCAAGTCTTGTTAAAGTTGAGCATCCATTGTTGCATCTTGGCTAGCCACTTGATTAGAATAATCAAATATAGATGTGCTAGTTTCATCAACATCATCAATGTTAATAGCTCTTTTAATAGAAAATAATGATTAATCAAAATCGACATGTATGGATTCTTCTACAACTAGAATGCGTTTATTAAAAATGCGATAGGCTCTACTATGTATGGAATATCCTAAAAGATGGCCTCGTCAGACTTAGCGTCGAATTTGCCTAACATTTACAATTGAATGCTCTTAAGTGATTAATACTAGACTTTTTATCATTCCAAAGTTCGTAAAGAGCTTTGTTTAGAATGGGTTGGATCATTGCCATATTCATTACGTAACATGCGGTATCTACAGCTTCGGCCCAAAGATACTTTGGCAAATTATTTTCGCAAAAAGCATGGTCCGTGTCATTTCTTCTAGGGTT
>MKEJ01093022.1:0-10352 GCA_001753735.1 Embelia ribes
AATAAAAATATAAAAATTGAATATAATCTCTTCTGATTAACTGCAACATTAATTTCGTGAGTAACACTTGACAGAATGAGATAAAAATTGCAATCTAATAAACATGAGACGTAGTTACCAAATGTTTTGTCTTGCTACACGTGTAAAAAGAAATAGCGAAATACCAAAATTGCTCAAATAAATTATTTTTTAAAATACATACACGAATGACAAAATAAAAAATATATTAAATTGAAATTTAGTTCTGTTTTAACTATGGGAGCGGGTTTCCGAATCCGAAATTTGGGTACCCGACCCGGATTACCCGAAATTCGGATTCGGGTTTTATTTATTTTTTAATTCGGGTAGTTCGGGTTGGGGTTCGGGTAATTACCCGAATAATGAAACGACGTCGTTTAATATTATATATATATATAAGCAACGACGTCGTTTTATATATATAATTTGAATTCGATTCAAATAATTCGTTTTTACCGAGTAATTCAGATCAGATATTTTCCGAATTACCCAAATACTCACCCGAACCTTCCATAACTAGTGTAACTTCACTTTGTTCATGCTCTTTTTAACTAATATTTGGAAGAACGGTTTAGTGAAAAAATCAATTCTTCATGGCAAAATGAGAAGTTATAGTTTAGGAAAATATATATTAATTTATAGGACAATTTACTTTTCCCCCATATATATATACTTCCATGTTGTCCACATTTATTCTTTTCTCGATTTCTTTTGCCATAAATAAATTTCTAAGGACTTGAGGAAATTTAAGTACAGTAAAGAGACGGAAAAAAGTATAGTCTAGACCAGGAAAAATAAGAGGTTTTGCAAAAAGCAACTACTAATTAATTTGCATACAATTATACCGTGCAGAAACAAAATATAAATTACAATACTTTATCCAATAAAATAGGCTGTTGCATAAGAGACTGGTAGAAAATAAAAAAATAAGCCAAAAAAAAAGAAATGGTACTTGCAAGATAGAAAATTGAAAGAGTATCAATTTCTTTTCCTTTCAACAAGTATAATAAAATGTCTTTTTCATGACTAATCGGCTAAAGCAAATGAAATTTACTTTAAAACCAATGACAATCTTGCCCCAAAACCAAAAAAAAACAAGGTAAAATTACGCTAAAATCCCCAAATCCTATTGCAAAATCCTATATATCCTATAGGCTCTAGCTGCTAAGCGCCACAACATTTTTGGTTCCACCTAATTCTTGTTTAAGAATTTCCATCGAATCCGAAACTTCGGCTTTGTATACATAATATCGAACCACGAACAAGAAGAAAAAGAAATTCAAAAAGTTCAAAACCGAAAAGAACGCGTAGTAATAATCAAGGTGAGAAGCATTAAGGTTGTTTAAGATCCAACCGTGGTGACCGTGCTCCTTGGTGACACGGGACACCGTGGAGAGTAGAAAACTGCTTAGAAAATTTCCGATTCCCAAACTAGTCATTGAATATGAGGTACCAAGACTCTTCATTGGTTCGGGTGCTTGGTCGTAGAAAAACTCGATTTTTGCCACCTCAAGAAACGCATCTGCAGTGCCCATGAGGATAAATTGTGGGAGCAAGACGAAAATAGATAGGGGTACCTGTGGGAAAAAAATGTACTACATTCACTAAAAGTTTGCACTAGGAATTGAAGATATCAAGATTTTGAGTTATAGGACCATTAAATATAAACAAAAAGCAAATATTATGGATCTGAAAATAGAACTATATATCAGTTTTAGGTGGTTAGTCAACTTGAGATACATATAATATCACAAGTTTAGATGAAAGTCTACTAGAAGGCTTTTTTTAAAAACAAATAATGAAATTAAAATCGGAATGGAAATAATAGATTCTTAATTCCTTTCATTGAAACTTCCTTTCTAGCTTAGTTTTAAGTTTATTAATTAATAAACTTTTAAGAAAATAATTCTCGACTTCTATAGCGAAAATATACAAACACTTATTTGGTTAGATTTTGTGTCTCCATGCTATTTCAAAGAAAAGACGAACACACATGAGTGTTTTGTACCATTTCTACACATGATTTTTATGCAATTATCATTACACAATTTTAATATCAAAAAGGTATTTTTTTTTTTTTCAAAAAAACTAGGAAATGAAAAGTTTTGGCATAGTACCTGTCCTCCTGTTTCAACTGCACCATGATCCTTGGCCACTCTAAGCCTATACCTCTCAGTGAATGAAGCTATCAACATAATAAGAATATGGAGTACTAATCCAATTCCCATCCTCTGCAACAATGTGATCCCTCTAGGGTTCTTAGTCCACCTCCTCATGATCTTTACGAAATAGCGGTCGTATAGTACCACGCAAAAAAGCATTGAAAGAGTCACGAACCCGCCTAAGCTAGCCGGAGGAATATGGAAGCCGCCAATATTTCTTTCAAGTGTTGTTCCTTGCTTGACGAAAAGGGTGTTTATTTGTGCAACCATTGTGCTCGGGACAAATGTGGCGGTTAAAATCGGTATCATTCGGATCATTTGCTTGGTTTCTTCTACCTGAGTGACTGAACATAAAAGCCATGGACTTGTAGAGTTTGTCTTCACACAAGCTTTGGTGAGGAACCTACATGAACACGTGGGACGTTACGAACATAAGATGATCTCCATAAGATAGAAACAAAACAAATAGGTTGCTACTAGGACTCGAAAGATGATATTAAATCTACTCAAGTTGGAGTTATTGGATAACAATTTGGGACTTGTCTTGTGATTTGTGCGGGTGTGAACACTAGAACTATAGTTAGGACTTGTTTTTGTAAGTAATTCACCTTTTATGATCTAAGATGGCGAGTTATTAGTTATCTAGCAAGTTAAATGGGCTCGCAAAAATGAGAAACGCACACATCAAGTGTCTTTACTCCAAATTTTTTCTCTCGGAAATATGTTTGAAATGGAAAAAGAGCGAAAGATGAATGTGTAGGAAGAAAAACACCATCACTAGTATCCACATCCTTCCGATCTTTCTCCTTGCATCTAATTTTTGGGGTCATTAAACTAATTAATCCTTAGATTTGTTGAATAGGATCGAAGTGTGAGTCTGTGCCATATGATATCCTATATTGAATAAATGAGAGTAAAAAAATGGTGGATTTTACAAACCTCAAAGTAGGTGTTGAGTCAATTCTATACTTGCCCCCCTTAGTGTACTCTTCCAAATCAAGTTCATATAGCTCCTTAGGGTCACTAGGAATAGGAACCCTCCATTTCCTCATAGAAGCCACAATGACCTTAGCCATTCTCGTGAATGGACTCCCACCGGGCTTCCGATGCCTATAAAACGGCGTACCCGCCAAGAAAATCAATATCGACACTGCCAGACCTGCAGTTGGGAGCCCGTACCCTACAGACCAACCCACATTGTCTTGTATGTATACAAGGACTGTATTGGCAAAGAGTGTCCCAAAGAAAATGCTAAACATCCACCAATTGAAGAATGAGAGCTTGTGGGCCTTCTCCTTGGGCTCAAATTCGTCGAACTGGTCCGCCCCGATAGTGGAGATGTTGGGCTTCGTCCCGCCTGTGCCGATGGCGAGCGTGTATAGCGCACCATAGAATACAGCCAGCTCGAGGGTTGAGGCCTTCTTGCAGTTGGCCGGGTCTGGGTCGGAGCAGTGAGGCGGCTTGAGCCCGGGGACGGACACTGATAAGGTTAGGACTGACATGCCCTATTAAAGCAATAGGGCCAATAATCATAAAAGAGTGATAACTACAACAATAGCAGCAACGACGACGACAACAACAACAATAATGACGACTATAATGATGATGATAGTGATGATAATAACGATAATAATAATACTAATAATAATAATAATAATAATGAAAATACTAATAATACCAAGACTTTACATATGTGTAGGTGCATCTTTTTTTCTGATAAGCAACTTGATATTGGTTTATCTTCATTAGTTTATAGTATATGTTTAATTTTTTTTTCTCAAAAGAGAAAAAAAAAATCATGAACCAGGTTTGCCCCAGCGCAAAACCCTGCAATAAGCGTGTCCAAATGCGGAAAATTAATGGATTAAATCTATCGAAAACATTTCTTAAAATTAGTATAGAAAAAAAAAAAAGGAAAGAGAGATTTCTTTAGTTGGATATAGAATACAATGCAATTGTAGACTAAATACTGTCAATCTCACTGTCTCCGGTTCACGTTTAATAATGTTTTCGATATAAATTTGCGGGTGGAGTACTATTATCGTAGATGTATATATACATGTCTCGATTTGGGGAAATTAGGTCGCTTGTTCCATATTTCAAGTTCCTTATCCGAATATTCATCTCCTATAGGTGTATATATACAATTGTTGAATAATTAGGACATGCTAATGTAAAACGTTCCAATAAGCACATCTACATGGGTAAATTGATTGAAAAAATTATTGTACTACGCACGTGCACAATCATGTAATATCCTCCATATCCACGTTGTAAATGACTCAAATAATTTAGGCACTTGTTTCCATTTCTTATCCGTAAACTCAATGGTGATAGAGAAAGGGTAATGAAGGTATTGACCAGAAATATTCATTTTTTTTATACTAAAAATCTTGAAAAGAGTGGCTCATTTTGTCGCATTTGAGAGCCATTAGTGAGCTGCGAATCTAATAAAATCATAAATTTTGTGCCAATTTGCAATTTTGAAATGCAGAAAAGGGTCAACGTCAATGTGAAGGCACATGCATATATACACATGCATATGTGGTCCCACACGCATCAAGCCTGACAACTCAATTCTAGAAAGAAAAAAAAAACATATAATAATAATAATGAATAAGTATATTTTATTTAAATATTTAATTTGCGTAGAATAGTTAAAAACTTTTTTGAAAATTTAGAATAGTTAAAAACTTGAAAGCAATAACAGTTATAAAATTAAAAAAATAATAATAAATGTAACTGGTAAATAATGGTACCCTAAAAGTCATGGTCCAAATGACGGTTGTTTCTCGATCTATTGGGGACTTTTGGAGCTCCAGTGCGACAGCTTGTAAATAAAAAATTAATTGTTTGAATTTTGTCAACAAATCACTAATTGCAGACAAATGCCGCACTTTGAGCCTCGAAATTCATGCATACATTGGCATTTACTTATAATCAAATGAAAATTAGTTTTTATAATAAAATAGTTTGGTTTGTTAACTTAGTTTATTGTAACTAAGGGGCGCATGCATATATATGTGTAATTATAGATATATTACTATAAGATATTGTTATAGCTAGGGTGCAGAAGACCCAAACGTTAGTTGGGTGTTGGTTTACAATTATTTTCCTATTCAAACGGGTTTATATCACTTTTTTAATGAGCAAGTCACACCAAAAATTCACCGAATTGAACTGATTTTGGGCTAGAATTTTAATTTTCTCAATTTACCCCCTTGTACTTTTGGCAATTTATCACCAAATATTATTACTTAAGTTTTAAAGAAAATGACTCCATGAAGTAGATATCAAACAATAATAGCACGTTACATTGCATTTTTTTATGAGGAAATGGGAAGTATTCTTTACAGGCCTCCTAATAAAAATTAATCACATTGGATCGCACAAAAACTTTGTTCATTGGAAATCGTAATGATTTAGGGAACACATTGACGCATGACCAAAGATTTTTCAGGGAAATAGAATCAATCAGGTGTAATTAACGTACCATGAGATATATCGTAGAAGCGATCACGAAAGTCCAATAGCGTCCCAAATGCGCATCGGCCACATAAGCGCCCAAAATAGGAGTCATCCAGATTGTGCCAACCCAATTGGTGACGTTGTTGGACGATGTCACCGTGCCCTGGTGAAGCTTTTTGGTCAAGTATAGGACCAAATTTGATGATATGCCATAGTAGGCCATACGCTCAAATACTTCATACACTGCAAATTGGAACAAATTTGATGATGGAAATAAGGTCAAAAGAGATAGATTGATAAGAGCTTCCACAATATGAGGATAGAAAGTACAGGAAAAATATTTTAAATTTTATTTCAGTAAATAAAAAGGGACGTAAGCAAAAGTTGGAAGCCCCTCTTTGTATCCAATATTCTAGTATAATTTTGTTGTTAAGCCTCCCATAATTATCTTAATTAGCCAAAATTAGTTTTTTCCGTCGTCAACTTTCTCCATTTTCAATACCTAACTCCGGCTCTGTATATGATTTAATATACAATCGTATATGATGTATATAGTGTGTGGATGGACTAATAAACAAATTGGTTTTACTTGTCTAAAAGTGCTTAACAAAATAGCAAATACATATCTGTTGGTGGAGAAAATTAAACCTTTACACCCTGTTACTTTGCACTTTGCTAACTTCAACATTTGAAAATTTTATGTACCGAAATTAAAATTAAACATTAAGGGGTAATATTGTGATTTCCGTGTGCTTTTAGATTCGTGTGTTGATTTAGGTAACCAACCCTAAAACCTTACATGACTACCATTGTCTTCCAATTTTATGATAGATATTAATACATTTATCGTCTAAATATAATATTGCATTTAACTACTGATAAAAAAAATAAAATCGATGTCACAAATTATTTTCATAATTATTGGCAGACCTAAAGTTTACGAGTAGGAAATATCGGATCCTAATATTATATGTAAGAATTTTTTCTAACTTTTTTCCAGAAAAGCTGCGTAGCAGTTTATTTAAAAATAAATAAGTTTTATACATTAAATCTATAAAAAAAAAAATATTCAAAGGTTTCTTAGTCCACCACTACTCTTAGCACATTTGAAAAATGCACCTTATCATGGTTGACAGATAGAGCCGACTTGGAAAGTTGACAGATAGAGCCGACTTCGAAACATAATAAATGTGTTGAGACAGTGAGAAAGTCCTAAATAAATAATAAATAAATAAAAAAGAAGGTGGCCATCTTATATTCATTTACTAGAAAAAGCCATTTTTTTTTAGCATTAAAGACCTATAATTGTGACCTAACTACCAAAGTTTACGGGCCAACAACTTTTCATCTACTAAACTTTATAGTTTCATGCTATTTGGAAGAGTAATGATAAAGATATAATGTGTGTATATTTTCAGATTCACTTGGATGACGTGATTATAAACGTTGATTTTCATATTAAATATAAAAAAAATAAATTAGATCTAATAGCGAAAGGATGTGGACTTGTATATACAAAATATATACATATTAGTATGCTGGGAAGTAAGACCAAAGTGGTCACCTGCTTGAATATCAAAAGTGCAAGATATACTTTTGTACTTAACTTGACTTCGAATATTAAGATATTAAAATTATTTGGATTCACATGTAGCTCGACTGAAAAATATATATAAGTACATCTATATTTACAGTTGTATATAGATACAAATATATGCAAAGAAATATATTCATTTATCACAATAAAGAAAAAAAATTAGTTCGTTCACTTCTTCGCTTAGACAAACTCGAGCCCAGACTTATAATTAAACTCAAGTCGACTCCGAGCTTGAATAGTATTTATTGGAGTCAAATTGAGTTCGAGTGTGTCTCAGACTTCTCTCAAGTGGAAGCATTTTGACACACGAGTCATATTATTTACAAGCAACAAAAGTGTATAAAAACCTCAACACAATTAAACTAGCACAGTTTACCTGTCCAATATATGGAAAAAATGATAATAATAGTAATATGCACCCTAGTGAAGATGTGATTGGCCGCATTTAATAGTATGTTAACCTTAAACTTACCATAAATTAGTATTTCTTTATTTCACAAAACAAGAACCACTAAAGCTAGTTTAATAGATAAATAAGTAACTATATAAAACATTTAGGGAAAAAATTTCAAAAGGTAAAAATACACCACTCGGGAAAATCCACACGCACTTTTTCCCTTATCCATATGTGCTTAATTTCAAGATCTATGGAGCCATTGTAGACATGAATTTCCCAAACCACGTGCTAAATTTATACAATTGGATTCGATTATTTAATTTAATGGAGCTTTACTCAAGTTGGTGGTGAACTTTTAAACAACTTCTAAGCCAAGTTGAAACACAAAGTTCTGGGCTCAAACCACACCAAAATAATAATAATAATAATAATTAGGTTCAGGCTGGATTTGTGTCCACTAGTATTGTTATTAGGGTTGGTTTAGTTACGGTTTTGCTATGTATAAAATAGTTTTTTTTTTTTAAAAAAAATTAGATACATTTAGTTTAAAACTTTTAATTTTTTAAAATTAAAATAGCAAATAGGCTCAACTTAAAAAATACTCAATCAAATTATGTTCAGATTTTACGCGGAAAAAAAAAAGAAAATATTTATTTGTGTCAAAGTTGTGGGGATCCTTTGGCTAATATACCTCAGGGTAGTTTTAACCGTGAGGATTTACCCAAATGGTCAATCACTTGGACTTAATACCTCGTGAAGCATTACGTATGTGATTTGATTGCTATAAGGGGCAATTCTAAGGGTCACATTTCCTTGTGTGAAAGCTAATGATTTATCCTAGTTCGTATATGGAAACTTCCGATGGTGCAATACATGGATCCTTTGAAACACTCGGGCACACCCAAAGAGCCCGAAACCCAAGAATATCAAAATCAAAGTATCTCAAGGGAGTTCAATTTTATCGTGAATTGCTTATATTCAAGAAAAACAATACATACTTTCTGCTGGAGATAGAATCAAATCTAACGCTTCCCAAGAATTATTGGTGCCAGTGAGAAAAAGAGGTTGATTCTCCCCAAAGCCCAACAAAAAAAGCAAAAAAGCAGATTCTGCATTTTATCGAACTCCCTCTTGTCTATGAAAGTGCATACTTTGGTAGGTCACTCATGACTCCTTAGATGCCAAATGTGGGACCTCGAGTCACGATGAATTGCAATCCCATTTCAAGACCTACTATTTAATCCAATTTATTTTTTTTTTTAACTTTTTATTTATCAAATTTCGAAATGGTACTGTGGTTGCTGTAATTCATTGTAAACTCATGTGATTTATTAAGAGAGAGTGAAAATCTTTATGATCACTGACAAACAAAATGAAAAATCACTGTTAATCGGTATAAGTAAGATTAGTGGAACAAGGAAAACTGATTAAATATTATTTATTTCCTTTTTATGAATATTTTCTAATAGTTATGAAATTCCTCAAAAGCCGATTGCTTGGGAAACTAGTTTCAAAGATCCGAAACAATAGTTTTCATTATAATACACGCTATGGCTCAAATTAAACAGTTGCTAAAAGTAATTAGTACATGCATGTGAGGTTTAACCAAAAAGAATATTATTTATATCTAAGGTGACAAGATAATGCAACTCTGTACATACTTAACTTAAAAGGTAATAATTAAAAATAAATAAAGTTACAAAAGAAGCACAAAACATGATAAAGAAAATATAAACACAATTAGATTTTGAGAGAGAAAAAAGAATTCCCACTTTGTTGATGGAAAGAGAAACCGGAGGCAAACTTTACGGGTTTGTGTTATGATGAGAGACGAAAACAAAAATTTCTGGCTATGGTACCTCTATAAATTTAAAATTTCTATTTATTACTTTATTTTAATAAAAAGTTATAGCCGATTTCTGCATAGTGTACCACCATAATAAACTTTCAAATTTCTGTAATAATTTCTACTAGGTTCGGTAACTATTATTAAGATATAAAGGCACATGGCAAACCGTAACTCCAACCTCCAAAATAGCACAGAATAAAGGAAGAGAAATGGGAGAGTAACAGACCTTTTGGTCAATTTCATGCATGCAACTTATCACCGTTTAAAAAAGATATTCCTTTTTTCGTACGACTATTATATAATTTTAAATAAAATTAATAAAAATTAAATATAATATGAAGGATTAAATTTACCTCTATATCTTTTATCTTGTTTAGGTCTGATAATAAATTTAATTTTATAATGATTTAATAAACTCAAAATAGGAGGTGCAATAATTTTAACATAAAAAAAGATTACATCAATTATTTGTGGATATGGAAATATTTTTTAAGCATTTAAAAGAATATTCTGCCTAGCCTGTTTAGAACACCCTTTTCAACTTACATGGTAAACATACCACTAGTTGAATAGATACTATATGAAAATTCGGTAAATTACACTCTACCCCCATGACGTTTCTCAAAATTTCAAAAACACCCCTGATATTTCTGAAATTACACTGTACTCATAAGGTTTGATGACCATTGCAGTTTACCCCAAGTTTTAGGGGGGAAAGTGAAAATAAAATTATCTACAATAAATGAGTTAAAATTTTACTACAAAAACCTCTTAAATAGTATCTTTTGTATAGTTTTTATTATAATTTTTTGTTAAAAAATTATTTTATACAAATATAATATATTTTTTTAAAGTGATAAT
>MKEJ01093023.1:0-11046 GCA_001753735.1 Embelia ribes
ATCTATGATAATGACCTTTTAATTTATTAATTAATAAGATTAATTAATTTCTCTTTTCTTTTTTTTTTTTGCTTAATCTAGTGATTTGGGATCTGGGTTTATTAATAGTTTTGGTTCGAAATGGTTCAAACCGAACCAAACCTAATCAAATCCGGTTCGGTTCGGCCGGTATTTTGACTAAATCGGTTCGGTTCAGTTCTCTAAAATAACTAATCGGTTCATTCGGTTTGGTACAAATCGGTTCGGTTTTGAACCGAATAAACCGGTTGCACAGCCCTAATATTAATACGCATTTTCAATAGAATTTTTTTAATACTGAAAGCGCAATAATATAGTGTACTTTTCATACAAAAAAATTAACGTTGTTCCTAATTTTATCAAGTGCCCCGTTAATGTAGGGTACACATAAATGTAAATAAAAATGCACTAATATATTACGTTTTCTAATGAAGTGCGTTAGTTTGGGAAAATATATAGTTGGTGTGTTAGTTTGGGAAATATTCCATACACATTGGCTAATACGGAAAAAAATTCAATTCATAAGCTAATTCAACTTTACTTGGCATGAAAAAGATGTGATTTTTTAGTGTTTTTTGTGATTTGGCATGCCGTATAAAAGGATACTAACTTGTAATACTTCACCCTTTTCTCATTCCTCTCCCACTGTTCTCTATTTTAACCTTAAAAGAGTACACATTTCGCAATTTTTAACAAAAGCAACTATAACACTTATAGCTACAACCAATCAATGCAACTTACCAACCCAGCATTTGTTAACTAACTTGCTTAAAATATGCAAGGTAAACTGATAGCAAGGCTTTCAATTTCGGTAAGTTCAAGTAACATTTCGCTACTGTAATAGGAAATAATTAATTTTAGCCAATATTACAAATCGCAAAGTCAGATATTCGTTTCCATTTGCTTAAGTATAGTCAATGTAACTTTCTACAAAACGGGTAATTTTCCGATCTTTTTGAACTGAATTTAGCATCCCAAGAGTACAAATTTCATTATTTCACCAAATAAAGCACAAATACATTGAGAGACAAAGTCAAAATGTGAGGTGCAAAGTAAAAGGGCTCCACCAAGAATTAATTTCTAAAACATTGTCATCGCCAAAATAAGGGGGAAATGCAAATTTGTTTCTTACATACAGATAGATCAAAAACAAAACATCCAGTGGTGTGAAATTCGTTACTAGAACAATTATTATGCAACAAAAAGCTAAGATACAAACAAGCTTTCTCCCTTATCAGAAAAAAATGGCAGACTTGTAAGACATTTCGATCAATCTATGGGCGCAATATTCAGTGGGCTAAAAATAGAAATCAAAACAACATGGATGAAGACTAAAATGAATAATTAAAAACAGAATCAAAACATAGATCTCACCCTCATACCACTACCCATATACATGGGCACTCGCACCAGTGCTCCTAAACGAGCCCTTATCCTAAAATTTAGCGATTAAATTTTCAGTAACTCCCCTGCCATACATCTAGATACTATTCAATCCCTAAAGAATAGGGAGTTTACTACTGTGATCACTTGAACTGCATGACTATTCTTCATCCCTAAAGAGAAACCCCCAAAACATAGAAAGAGAAATGACTTACAAGAGGAGTGTAAAGCCCCATAGCAATGTACTGGAACAGCTTTTTCCCCAAAAAAGGGGCAAAAAACACATAGTAAGCAAACCCTAATGCCAGAAACACAGCAACTGCTACTACCTGCATACACAGATTTTCAAAAACCAAAATGGGGATTTTAGAGCATTCAAACCACTCATATTATTTCTAAAACAGACTTAAGAGCAATTTCTGTCACAGAAATCAATATTTTAGGAAATGTATACTAAAGTCTATCTCAGCAATTTCTTTCAAATATTGGAATAATCATTTATCATATAATAAAATATAAAAATAATTTTTCCGCTAACTTGAACAAGTATTTAATAGTTTTGGTCAAAAAAATATTTTAATAAAATTAGTAATAGTATATTCAGTCACTCAGAACTTTGCTCCACCAATTCTCCTCGGATTTATGTGTAACATTTCTGTTCCGGATTCTCAATTTAGAAATTAAATGAGAGAATAGAGACATGGGAGAGAGGTGAATGCTCTAATCAGGGTTCCGAGGAAAAAAGTTGTCTTCGTACCTTGGATTGGAAATTTTGGCATGTAAAAGAGGGTTTTGATTTTTGAGGAAGAGGAGAAGAAATGGGTTGTTTTCCTGATTCCAAATTTTTTCTTTGTTTTTGAATGATTTAATTTATTTTGGGGGCAAAAAAATAAAGACTAAAGAATGGTTCCTTTGCTAAATGAGGAACTTTCTTTCAGTATGTTTGATGATAGTTTTAGCTTAAAGACAAAATTTGGAACCTTTTCTGTATGATGTGCTGGATTGGCATTGTGTTAAAACAAAATACGAGACTTGATTATGACAAAGTTTTAGTATTAGACTGCCATTCTATTTTTTTGTATTTTTTTTCCTTTGAGAACATAAACTTGGTTGTATTGATGTGCTTGTAAATAAACTTTGTTCACATTACATTTGATTCTATTCTTTAAAGGTGAATTGTTTGCAAACACAGCTGGAGGGGACTTTACACCACATGTAGTCACTGTACACACAGGGGAGGTAATTTTTCCAGTTACAATCCTTCTAACTTATATTAGCATTGAAGATTGTTATATATTTATCAGCTCATTCAGATGCTTTTGGCGTGTGTTTATAAATGCTCTGCACTCTTAATTGCAGGATGTAGCCTCAAAGATCATTTCATTCTCTCAAAATGGTCCTAGAGGAGTTTGTGTTCTCTCTGCAAATGGGACTGTATCTAATGTTACTATACGGCAACCCGGTTCCTCTGGTGGGCTATTGACATACGAGGTATTGCATATATAAGTTTCTAACCCCAACGTATTATTAGTTCTCTTCCTTTTGCGCGCCCAGGGTAACACTGTCTTTTCAGCCTTCCCCTGGTTTGCTAAGTTGTCGGTAGGTAAATTGCTGTTTTTTGGTAATTTTTGTTGCATTTGGGTTTCAGTTGACTCTATTCATTCTATTTCATTTTTATTTGTATTTTGGTTTGTAGACGTGAAAAACATGGGTTTGTTGTTTATTTTGTTTTTTCTTTTTGTTTCATTTGGCTGAAATCTGGTGTTTTTGTCTCTAGTATCTGTCGATGCTCCTTCAAACAGAGAAGAAAAGAATTGTTCCCTCTTCTACTTGTATTTACCTTAGAGAAAATGAAAATGCATATACTTTTGGCTTTGGTGATGGCCAACAACAGAGCCTAGGTTGTGGGGCATTGGGCCTTATTGAATGGAAATTTTGTATATGATTGAAAAGTACAAAATCTTATATCTTATAATACGATCTTCAAGATTTTCTAATGCCAAAATTTAATCATTTAATCAAACTTTATTCCCATTTGCATAATCTTATGAGGTACATGGTAGGATTCCGAAACAAGACCACATTAAAGTTGTCCATCAGTCTAATATAGATGCATAAATAAATATACATGATTGTGAAAGTGTATATTTATATATTTTGGCCTGTCAAATGGGCCATTAAAACTCTATGAAAATCTTCTTTTCTATTGAAGAATGGAATACGATCTTAGAAGGAGAGAAGGGTTTAATTTCATTTGTTTTTTTTTGGAATTTAAATTTCATTTGTCCTATTTCTTATTCATTAAATTTGGTTAAGAACAATCTTGAAGAGGAAGAGGATATTTGGTTTCCGTTGATGTTTTAACTAAACTGCAAACTTACATGAGTTCAGATTTTGAAGATCAAAAAGAGACACATTGTTTCTTACTTTCATTTGGTGTTAAATTTGTTCCTTTTTCTTTTTCCCCGTAATTTCCATTTGGAAAATGAAGCATACATATATGCCTCCTTCATCCTTTGCTTAAGATGCCTTGCATTTGGGGAACTTAAGAAGGCCCCATAAGGTATGCTCCATTTCTTATAGTCCAAGTTTGTAGTTTTGGGGTTTAAGAAACTCTTTTTAGGCAAAGTTTAATTTTTCTATTTGTAATGAATCGAACTAAAATCCTGATTGTAGAGATCTGTTATATTGTAGATTTTGAAGTTTTCAACAATTGAAATAAAATAAATATAAATAATCATCTACAAAACCTTGCGCCAACTGAACTTCTCCAATGGAATAACTCATTTCTGAAAAGGAGTTGAAATCAAGAAAAATGGAACAAGTATAAAATGATCCTCTTAACTCTGCGCATTTTGATGTGTTTGTGGGATTGAAGCTGTTAAAGAAGTTGTATGGTTCGACTTCGGGCTGTGCAAACGATTCATTCAGTTCAAAACCGAACCGGTTTGTACCAAGCCGAATGATCCGGTATGTTGATTTTCAGAACCGAACCGAACTGGTTCAGTCAAACTACGGAACCGAACCGAACCGAATTTGGATCGGTTTGGTTCAAACCATTTCGAACCGTTTTGCCAAAATTATTAACAAATTACTCAAATTGAGTATATAATATAAATATGCAAATGAGTGTATCAAAATATGAGTATGCATATACAAATTATGAGTGTGTGTATATATATATCGGAGTATATATATTCAAATCATGAGTGTATATAGTATATATATACAAATCATGTATGGGTGCGCTGTGTGTGTATGTTTGCGCTGTGTGTGTGTTTTGATTGCAGTGGGGAGGGAGGGGGAGAGAGACAAACCTGGAGGCGGCGAGAGGTTAGAGAATATATATATATATACAAGGGGCATTTTTGTAATTTCAAGTTTTCGGTTCGGTTCGGTTTAAACCGAACCACTATACCTCGACCCGTAAACCGAACTGAAAAACCGAATTAACCAATTTTTTTCTATTTAAAAACCGAACCGAACCTTTTGTCTAATTTTCGAACCGAATCAGGTTTGGTTCGGTGGACCGATAAATTGCCCACCCCTAGTTTGATTGACTTGTCCCTTTCCTATTTAGTTGCTTCTATTACCAGTAAGACTTCAATATTTATTAGCTAGGTAATTGACATTTGATTTCCAAACAAAATATCTTCCGTGCCTTACTGTTTCCAGTTGCCAGCTTTCTACTTGATATGTGAGGTATGTCTGTTAGACATGTTTTTTTATTTGAACGATATTTACAAACTTCAATTTTTTTATTCTTTTTGTTTTTTGCAGGGTCGGTTTGAGATATTGTCTCTTAAAGGGTCATATGCCGTTTCCGAAAATGGTGGAATGAAATGCAGGACGGGTGGGTTAAGCGTTTCCCTTGCTGGCTCTGATGGACGAGTTATTGGTGGTGGACTTGCTGGTCTATTGGTGGCTGCGAGTCCAATACAAGTAAGTTTATTCTTCACCTTATTTATATGCCTTCTAACTCATAAATGTGCACTTATATAAGCTGTGGTGATTATTACGATTGAACTTAGTTTATATTCCACTTTATACAATCTTTTTGTTATGATGATTACTAATTTCCTTTTGAGTTTACTAGCTTCATTGTATTTAGCGGGCATTTGCTTAGTCCATAGAGCTTTTCCCCCTATTTTTCAGTTGGTATATATCTTAAGATGTTAGAGGGCATTCATTTTCTTTCTTGGTGACCATATACTGATCTCTTTTGTTAGGGTGGAATTTTCCTTGATAAGAAATGTTGGTTTAGCATGCTATTTCTAGGGTACGAGCCCATGACCCCCAAGTCGCAATGGAGGCGTGCTTTACTTGAAGAAATATTGAATTAGGACTTTAAACACCACGGATATTATTTTCAGGAGGGGCTTAACATAGAGAAACTGTAATATCCAGATGTCAAGTAAACAAGCCAGCTCCTATAGCAATAAACGTTACTAATCAAAAGAAATATTTCACCACCTTTCAGTGCTTGCTTAAACTAGAAACACTTGAGGTAATTTCTGCATTTCACATATTACTAGGTTCTATGGTTAAATGGGTGAGGATGCTAGGTTACGTGGTTCTCGAATCGGGTGTTGAACACTCTCTCCCTTTACTTAATATGCCCATGCTCATGCCTGTGCTTCGAAGCTAACAACTTATATTTCACATTCCAAAACTAAAATATCTTTATTTAATAGAATCAAAGTGCTCTTACCCCTTCACTTGCCCCCTCTTACAATGGGTTGTGGCCCAAATGCATTGATCGTTGGACCTACAGCTCATTGTAAGATTCGAACGCAATATGATGCACGAGAACTTTTATTTCCACATTTTGGCCCTGTTCGGATTGTGTACTAGCACAGGATTGGATTAACTAGTGAAGCTTGGCCTTCAAATACCATGTTTGGCTGTTGTTATTGGCAGCTGGTATCAAATGGGTTTGACTATTAGTCCCATTTAGAGGGTACAAAGGGCCGTTTAGGAAAGCAAAGGTGCTTCTGCTTTTATTTTTAAGAATTACTCGTTTTGATGTTTGTGACTGCTTATCATCACTTGTTCCTTTCCTGGTGCTTTTAAAAGCACCTTTGAGGACGGTAAGTTCTGAAAAGTGGCAGCACCACCCCCAAAATAATCTCGTGCTTACTGCCAACATTTTGCCCTCTCCTTTTCTCAAGAAATCTCTCACTAAAATACTATGGTAGTATATATAATTTACTTTTTGGTACCAAGCATTGTACTGTTACTTCAACACATCCAAGAATGGTTAGTATTATTCAAGTAAAACTTCATAATGGCCTATTGATTCTGGGTGTTATTGTTACCTCTAATATTGTCCCGGATCCAAATGTGCCAATAATTTTTTGAAAATTGTTCTCATTTTGTCGTATGTCTATGTGCATACCCTTTTTTGTGTTTCTTAGCTAAAAGTTCATCAATCGAAGCCAAACTCCTTATATTACCTCTCCATTGTAACATGTCATATTTCCTAATGAAAAATAATTGCAGATGGTGGTGGCAAGCTTCTTACAAACTGGATTTGCTAAGCCCCAAAAAAGAAAGCAAAATTATGAACCTCGGACGGCTCCTCATACCGCAGCTGGTGCAGATACAGTGATACCCGCGACACCAATTTCTGAAGCTGCTCCAAATATCAACATTTACCCAATTCCGGCTACTCAAGTACATGTACAAAGCTATGGAGAAACTTATAACCAAGAAACTCATAACACGGAACGCTTACAAAGCTATGGAGTAGCACATGACAAAGAAACTCATAACAATGGCAACAATAATGATCTGAATGATAAACACAATCCTAACACCTCGTCTGACAGCGGTGAATGGAACATTTCGGACCCGAACTCAGGTCATAGGCCATATCCAGATATCAATGTATCTCTCTACTAGCAAATTAGGGTTTGAGGGTACTCCAAGCTGTGTTCTTTGTTTTCTTAGCTTTAACTGATCTATTTTGTTAACCTTATGTAGCACATGTTATGGTTAGTTTTTTAGACCAGAATGCTATGATTAGTCTTTTAGTTACAGAGGCTAATTTTAAACTTCCATTATTGTTGTAACATTTAACATTGGAACATGACTGTTCGATTGTCTTATTCACATTCTACGTTTCCTAGTTTTACATCTTCTGCATTTTTTTTCCTCATCACAGTTTCATGCATCGATTTACTGGAATAATAATTTCCTTACTGCGTGTCCTATTGGTGGCAGAAGAATAGGAAACATTTTTAAATTGTTTTCATTCAAAAAATGTCCGGAAAAATGGGTGGGTTATTGGCTTCTGTTACGTATATAACATGAAGTGCAGTTTCTATCCGCCATAAGTGGTAGATGTATTTGTACGTTGTCTGGCATTAATGCGTGATGTGTTCATGTATGCAAAGGGGCCACTGCATGTCATACGGCCAAACCTTATGAAACCTATACGGCTAACAAAAAATAATACCAAACCGATGAGCAGAAGTCCTAATCAGAGTGCTACTCGGAGGTAGCGGCTGTCCAGTTTTGTGCTCCTTCGCATAAGATCGGAAACTATTAGCATCCGCAAGGCCATCCCAGAAATTATACGGTTCCCCTTTTGCGGCTGAAGAGAAAAATGGACTTGAATTACATCTATATCCGGGGGAAGTCCTAGAATTGGGAATCTGGGATATGGGGTGCTAAAGGTTGTCTAAAGCTTTTGTAGGGGTTAAAGATCTGCATGAAAAAAAAAAATTATACTAAGAAGTAGATTATTAGATAGTTTTTTTAAAATATTGGCAAGTTCCCTTTCTATAGCTGAGATAACAATATTAAATTAATTTCAGATTAAACCCTGGTTTTCACACGCAATTCACTTTCATCCCTCACTTTTCAATTTCATTTGCAATGCGGTCACTTTGAGAACCTCATTTGGTCGCAAAAAATGAAATAGTCAAGGACTTGATGAAGTGTGTTTGCTAGTCATTATAACGACTGTGGTTCACTAATGATGAAATGAAAAAGGCGATCGTTGTGTTTATAAAATCTATTGACACAGCACCCAATATACTTATCGTTTTAGGTGAATACGACTTTCTGGCATGTAAATTGGCTTTATATGCTGGTGTGACCACTTACCAACAATCTTTACTCAAAATTTTTAGCAAGTCAGGTCCACTTTTTGATTTCCTTGGAATTTACATGACTTAATTTTAAGTTTCAAGTCCAGATTAAGTTTAAATCCCATCCTGAAAACAATTTAGTTATACAATTGTATTTGTTTGCTCATATCATTATTACATAAAAAATTGTTATGTATATATATATATACTTTTGTACGATTGCATCCTTTGATTATAAAAACAGTCTAACAGTTGACAAAAAAATTTAAAATTAAAAAAAAAAAAGAATTGGAAACAAAAGAAATTTATCTATTATATATAGATAATCTATGCCTTCTTTATGCCATGGTGATACGTGTACTTTTCAACAGTTGGATCTCTTTAATTTTAAAAACAAGCTAGCGCTTGACAAAAAAAAAAATGAAAAGAAAAAACAAAACAATAAAAGAACAGGAAACAAAAGAAAATTATATATAAACAAGGAAGGCAATTGTGATGATCCCAACCATAAATGGTGCTAAATATCATTAAAAGTAAACCTGTTTGTTACAGCGGTAGTTCGAATCTTAAATTTATTACACAATTAACATTCAGAGCTCTAAATCAAGAAAAAAAATGTCCGAAACAGTTATGTATGTCAATACATCTCTCAAATTGTTATTATGGATAAAACAACCACAATACTGAAATAAAAGCAATCACACTCCAAGCAAATCCAAATAGCGAGCTCTTGTACTAGCACAATACACATCAATCTACGGTGCGGCTATCTCCGTACTTACAACATCTAGTGGAGACTCAGACACACAACTCGTCAATATAAGTAAATATGCATGTAATGTAAATCTATGCCATATCAATTGTTATGATATTTAGTGCATAATTTATTATTTGTTTTAATGGCTTCAAGTCTCAAGTCACTAACTACCACAACCACCATTTATATTAGTTCCAAAACTAGGCACGCTAATTTATCACCTTTCTATATAATTATATTTAAATATTATCCACGTCACTCTTTAACACATCGAGTCAACGCTAATATAGAATCATATTAAATAAGGTCACACACGGGCCAAATGAATAAGGTTACACCCGGACCAATATGATAAGCTCACACTCAGACCAACTGAATAAGGTCATACCCGGACCAATAGTATAAGGTCACACTCGAACCACTCAAATAAGGTCACGCGGTAAATTTACTCAGCAAAAGTACAATGATTCACGCGCTGCTAACCATACTCTTACCCTTCGTCTCCACTTGTGAAACATCAGTCCTTCCCCTATACTAGCAACATCCGTCATTAAAATTACAACAATTCATATGGTCAATCTACAAACAAGACTCGGATCTAAGAACCAACACTATTCGTTGCCACATGATGTATAATCACAACGTACTATCATCAACAGTTTAACCTTTAGACATTCGCTTCATTATTTGACATGTTTTTAAAATAAGTTAAAACTATATGTTGGAGCATAATCGCAAGAAACGGACCGCACCATTCTGTCTAGGGTGTAAATGAATAGAGTTGTTCGAGAGCCGCTCACGAGTAGTTCGTTAAGGGCTCGAGCTTGGCTCGTCAAGTAAAAGAGCCGAGCAAGAGCCCGATATTAGGACTCATTTGCTAAATGAGCCAAGCAAGAGTTTCGTATAATTCGGCTCGTTAAATATAGAAATTTTATAAAATATATTACATACCTGAACATGAATTTGTAAAAGATTCAAATTTTACATTCTAAAAATCCCTTGTAGCATAAACATTTCCATATTAATCTCATACCTATCAAAGAAATGCATGTTTAGTTTTTGAGTTTTACTCAACCCATTTTTAAGTACCCAGAAAACACATCAACAACATTTGCATTGTCTCACATCGACAAGAGAAGTGAAATGGTGAGGCTTGATTTCAATATAAGCCAATTCTCGATTTACATTATGTACATCTGAGCTTCAGCACACTCGGCCCCTTATTTCTGTATGTAGGGTCCAACTCAAACTAATAAGGAGGCAATTGATGTTTAATGGGATTTGGCTCATTTGCGTTGGGTATATTGAAAACAATGCAGTTCAAGTCTTTAGTGGGCCTGTCGAGCTTTGAGCCCGAGTTGGGTATTTTTAATGTGAGCCTGAGCTTTGAGCCTGGTAGTATTAGCTCGAGGTGGGCACAAGCTTGAGCAAGGGTTTGAACTGGAGCAATGTTGGGCTGAGCTCGGGTTGTTTATACCCCCTAATTGCATTCATAATGATCAAAAGCCTTAAAAGGTGATCCCCTATTTGGGGCTAGAAAATCCACTGCCAGAGGAGGAATATTCCGGGGTGCAGGTCATGCCAAGTCACCTACACGTCAGTGCCATATAAGCACCATGTCACTTTACATCATCGCCGTGTCTTTACCATGTCACTGCCATATCTGCGTCATATCATTGCCATGTAATCGCAATGATACTGCCACATCATTGCCACGTCATTATTTGAACAAATCAAAAGATGTATGTGGGGGATTGTTGGAATTCATGAGTTTCTACGACTCACAAACTA
>MKEJ01093028.1:0-13273 GCA_001753735.1 Embelia ribes
ACCACTCTTCCCAGTTGCATAAGAACACAACCCAAACCTTCTTTTGACGTTTCAGAATAAATCGTATGGCCAACGCCTCGCTCCGGAATGATAAGAATAGAAGTCAAGATCAACAAATTTTTTAAACATCGAAATGACTACTCACATCTTTGGTTCCACTTTAATTGAACTTCTTTACGTGTGAGTTTAGTTAGAAGAGCTACCAAACGAGAAAAGCTTTGAACGAAAGATGATAGTACCATGTAAGCACTAATGACATTGAATTTCAAAACTGAATTTAGACTGTTCCCACTCAGTTACAACTTTGATTTTAGAAGGGTCAACCAAAAATCTCTCCACCAAAATAATATGCCCAAGAAAACAAACTTCAGACAACTAAAACTCATATTTGGAGAACTTGGCATAAAGTCGATGTTCCTAAAGCGTTGCGTAGAAAGCATAAATCGAAGATACTCATGATGAGTCTCTTCCGAAGGTGAATAAAAAATTATCTATGAACACTACCACAAATCGATCAAAGTATGGTTAGAAGATAGGATTCGTTAAAACCATGAATATTGCCAGTGCATTTGTGTCACGTCTCGAATCCCATAGACTTGTGGATATGAATTATTTTTCCTTTTTAAAGAAAAGGAAAAGAAAAATGTAGTTTTTAAAGAAAAGAAAAGATAAGGAAAAACAATGCTATATCGCTAAAACCTGTCATATCTCATCTACAACATTTATATTAGAGCGTGCATAAAAGAAATATATATATAACCTACATGCATTAGGATTATAATAGATATACAAATAGCCTGCTTGCAGTTTTATATCAAAATAATAGTAAACCCTACATCTACAATGCCAAAAACAAGCTACATGCTCGCATACAAAACATATTACACTTTAATTCTAGCCCGAATAAACTAGGCTACAACAAAATGTAATATATCAATGCTAAAATGCTAGGCCTAAAATATACAACACATCTACAATAGCCTAAAAAATGGCAACAACACAAAACAAAGCTATATCACTAGCTTAAAAAAGTGTTCAAGGCATCTGAGCATCTCAAGTATGCCTATCACTTGCCTTAACACCTACAACACATTATGAACCAAAAATATGCAAAAAAAATGTACGAGTTAGCCTATGGAATAATATGATAAGAATGACGGTATGCAATGCCTTAAAAATGTAAACATAAATGTACAATATATATATATATGAATGCAATGTGATGCCATGCCAACACATGCACACTAACATGGTCACACTCATAACAAACCTCGTCATGACACTAAGACTAAAAGGTGGGACTAGTATCACTCGCATTTTAAAAATAACGGCTACTTCATAGTCTGTAACTATGATTCGCCTCCCACATGGTGATAACAATCATAGCATTCATTGACCCACCTCCTGCATAGTGATGCCAATCAATGTTGATTCCTTGCATAGGTTTTCCGAATTTTATGGTAAGGTGGCAAACCTTTTCTATAGGTTTTTCCACAAAAGACACTTGTCTCGAAAAGAAACATAAAAGGACTCAACCCCATGTATACAACACACACTTTATTCTTTAAAACTTCACTTTAAACTTTCACATAAAAAATCAATTCCCACATTTTCGCAAAAAGGCATCGCCTTTATTTTCCCATATTTTCAACACATTTTAACCAGCATAATCGTTTTTTCAAAGTCAACGCATTTAAAATCATTTCAAAGCACACTTTTCAAATAACTTCAACTTCGTATAATATCAAAATCCATGTTTTTTTCAATGCCAAGATTGCGCCAATGCATGAGTATTGCTACAATATCAACAAAATTGATATACTACGCCTTCGCAGCTTACACATTTAGAAAATGAGGAATTAAATAAGAAAAATAATATATAAATCATGAAAGCAAACATAAACCCTAACTGAGATACACAAATTAAGGTACACAAACAAATTCACACTTATATTATTATTATATAGACTACTCATACCTCTAATAGCACCAGAAGTGACTCAAAAGCCACATGTCAAAAAGCTCAAAATTCCCTATTTTTCGCCCCTCGGTTTGATCTAGAAGATGAACATGTATTGGAATAAACCTAGACAAGAAAATGCTCAATTCGACAAAAAGATAAAGAATATCAATTTTATTTTGATGTACCAATTTGGCACAGAAATTGAGGAATAGTGAACGAACAAGACAAGGATCGAGACTTACCTGAAAATGTTCTCCACACTTCAAGGACCAAGAATCCATTTTTTCGCATACGAGCTCGGGAATAAGATGAAAATGAGCTTTGAGCCTCAAGAAATATTTTCTTTAAAATCTTATTTTTTATATAAAATTTTATAACCAAAAAGTGATTATACTCCACTTAAATTTCAATCAAGCCACATTTGGATCGATCCAACAGCTAATTGGATCGATTGGACCTATTGGAAATGGACAATCATCTGAGCCCACATTTTAGGTCAATAACTTTAAAAAATACTCGTAATCATCAATTTACACTAATAGAAGTGTTCTGTAAGTTTCAGATCGTAGTTTAAGAGTATAAAACTCAATCTACATGACATTACGTTACTATCGACAAACTCCAACACAACACCGCATCCAATCTAATTTGCACTACGAAATCCAACTCTGGAATTCATCTCAATACATCATGACAATATTCTACTTCTCTACCATACTTGGCATATTATCCTAGTATTACAATGCATGTGCTAATAATCGTAAAGACGCGACGTCTCATAATAACATAATACTAAAACCTCACACTTATGCTACATTCTATACTAATGCAACATGTCTTCTTACTTTAATACTTCTATAAATACGCTAAGACTTTGTACTTCCCTCTACAATGTGTCATGCATTTCCATTTTATAATGATGCAATAATAATATTATAAGCTTCGATAATATTATTATACATGCAAAAAATTAACTTGGAACTTTTGGAATGTTACAGGGGTATTCTCAAGGGTTTGGTGTAGGAATTCCTCTAAGAAAATTCATCATTGTTTAATAAGGTATGTGGTGGTTTGATGATCTAATAGTAATGAAACTTGAGGCTTTGATAGCTTAGATGTGTGGGTTGATGTATTTTAGAGTTTTTAGCATATTTTGTTTGTGTTTGGAGGGATGTTTGGTCAGATTTTATAGATTTTATTTGTGTTTGCCACAAAGCAGTTCTTGTTCGGACGAGATGGCTTTGATCCAAATGAGATACCCTTTCATTCGGACTAGATTGACTTCGTCCAGACAAGATTTATCCTATTCTGATTAATTGATTTATATGATGTTTACATGGACAAAATAATTTAGATGTATATGGTAATGGAATATACCTTGTATATTGCTATAAACAATAGTACTAATTGAATGTTTGGAAGTGACGTAGATGGACATGTGTCGAAATGAAATTTTTAATAAAGAAAAAGACATGTCGAAAAGTGTTAAAAAAAAATAGTTTGTGGATGCATGGTATCAAGTCATTTGGGAGTATGTGTCGATTTTGATGGCTTCGTACTAACCTTGAACGAGTTCCATTGGGACTCAGGATAGGGAATAATATCCATAAGCCTTTACGTGTAAAGTCTCGGGATACAGTGCCCTAGTCGGGATACGGTACTCGTGTCATTTTGTGGTGTAGGAAGTGTTGATGTTTATATTACGTGTAGATTTATATAAGTTTTGCTGGTTGAGGATTTGGATTATGTATCCATATTTACATGTTTTACGATCTATGTCATATTTTTTATGGTTGTTTCATCACTATTGGATACATTGCTAACTTGTACTTGGTTGGTTATATTTTTAAATCATTTTCTTGAAAAATGCCAAGCAGAACTAAGTGAGGCTGACCGTGGGAAACAAGTTGTAGAGTGAAGCTCACTTGAGGATGACAGGGTCAACGAGACTGTGTTATTTTACTTTTTTTCTATTGTTCATTAGACTGATGTAGGTTGTTGGCCAACACTGTAGACTTAGATGTTTCTTATGTTTCATGTAATAAGAGGCCAAAACATGATAAGGGCCGAATAGTGATTAGATTTTGCTGTCTTTAAGTTTTTCATGTGAACTTTTAACTGTTGAATAAAGGCTTCCTCTTTGGATTTTACTTTCATGTTGTTGTGGTTGGCTATTAAAATTATGTGGGCATTATAGAGCTATTGACAGAAAGTGAATAAGGACTCTACGCTCTTTTTCTACCGAAACAGAGGTAGCTAATGTTTCCAAGGCATCTTCATGGGTGTTCTGGGCTTAAATCACTTGTTGGATAGAAAATTCTTCAAATTCAATAGTCACTTCCATAACTTGTTTAAGGTATTCTTCCATTCTTAATGACTTGGCTTAATATGTCTCTGACATTTATTCAGCCACTAGCTGAGAGTTTGTGTTGGCCTTTATCTTTCTTACTTCTAAGTTTCTGGTTGTTTTTAAACCAAAGATTATGGCTTTATATTCCGCTTTGTTGTTTGTAACTGGGAATTCGAGTCGCACTGATTGTTCTGCAGTATTTCTATGAGGATTGATCAAGATTACCCCAATTCCTGATCTATTTTTATTCAATACTCCATCAACAAATAGCTCTCATACTCTATCTTCCATCCCTGAGATCACAATTTCAGGCTCTGCTGAGAAGTCAACAATAAAGTCAGCAAGTACTTGACCTTTAATTGTCGTTTAGGGCTTGTAGATAATGTGATAAGTTCTGAGCTCAATAGACCATTTTGCCATTCTGCCCGATAGATCTGCTTTTTTCAATGCTACCTAAATTGGTTATTTTGTATAAATAATTATGGAATAAGAATGGAAGTATCGTGGATGCTTCTTTGATCCAATCACGAGGGTGAATACCAACTTCTCCAAAGGTTGATCCCAAGTTTCAGAGGTCACTAAGGTTTTGCTGACAAAAAATATTGGTTATTGTTCTGACCCCTTCTCTCTAAATAAGGCAATACTTACAATGAAGCCCAAAAACTTGTTAGCTCTCACCCTGAAGGCATACTTTGAAGCATTCAACTTTAGCTTAAACAGTTATAAAGTCTAGAAAATTGCTTCCAAGTCTACTACATGATCTTCCTTTTCTTTACTCATGATCACCTTGTCATCTATATACACATCTATCATTTTTTCCAAGATGAGGGACACAAATTCTGGTTATAGCCCTCTGATAATTAGGCCCTGCATTCTTCAATCTTAAAGGCATAACATTGTAAGAATAGTTTTCAGAAAGACCTTTGAAGGAGGTTTCTTTATGATCTGCCTGGTGCATGTGAATTTGATGGTATCCAGAATATGCATATAAAAAACTCAAGAATTGAGTAGTAGTTGATGTATCAACAAGTTGATCTATCTTCGAGAGGAAGAAGGGATATTGAAGGCAAGCTTTTTTCAAATTAATGTAATCTACAAACACTCTCCAATTTCAGTTCTTCTTAGGCACCACGACCAAGTTTGCCAGCCATTACAGGTAACAGGCTTTGCAAATTGCCAAAATTGAGAGCAGCTTCTACACCTCCTAAGTTATGGCTTCTTAATGCTCTTTTTTGTAAGTTCAGGCCTTTTGCCATATTGTGCAGAAGTATAGGTTTATATTGAGTTGGTGGCTGGCCACCTGCGGATCAAGTTTTGGCATTTCCAATGAAGTCCATGCAAAGCTATCAATATTACGAAGGATGAATTGAAACAATTCGTCTGCGTTATCAACAGGCAACTCTACTCCTAAGAAGAAGTCATACTCTTCATTTTTTCCTGGTATTTGTTTTTTTACAAGATTCTCCTCTACCTTCTCCTTCGAATTTATACTGGATTTAGTAAGCAATACCTCTTTGTAAAATGGGGTTTTCAAAGGAGGCTTAGTTTCATTCTCTTCAGCTTTTGCATAGGCTGAAGCATAGATCTGAAGAGACCGTTTATCTTAGATGGCTGCATTAATTAATTGTTGGAACTCATGTTGGTTTCCCTTGATAGTCTCTACCCCGTCAAGAATAAAACACCTTACCTTCAAACATAAGGTTGATACTACCGCATTCAGACTATAAATCCATGGTCTTACTATAATTCTGCTGTAGGAGGAGGGAGCATCGATCACTATGAATTTGACAATAATCTCTATTGTTCTCGTTTATACATTTAACCATATTTTGCCTACAATCTTCTCTTGCTCAGAACTGAAGCCGATCAAGGATATCGAAGCCGATGATAGTTGAGATTGTAATACTTTTAGCTTTAGCAATATATGCACAAATAGGATATCAATTGTGCTTCCTTTATCAACTACAAGCTTGTAAACCATGGTCGCTCAGAGAACCACAATAGTAACAATTAAAGCATCATTATGTGGCAAGAACATATCTTCTAGATCTGCTTCTATAAAGGCAATAGGTTGGGAGGTCATACATTGTCTCATTCCCCCAAGGGGATCTTGGAATTGTACGGAGTTTATATAATTTTGAAACCTTAATTTGCGATCATGTGTAGCTTGAGGGTTGGGAACAGTGGAGTAACATTCTAGAAATTCCGAATGAATTTTTAGTTTTTAATAATAATATTATTAATGCTTTATAATATTATTATTACATTGTATGCATAGGCGTAGTTGTTGCGGAATTGTGTGGTGTGGGGTTTAGCATTGGGAAGCATATGGTTTTGGTATTATGAGGCATTATAATCAATACCTTAGCATTTGGTGTTGAAATTAAATTTTTTGGCTTGTTCAAATGACTGTCTGACCGTCAGACAAAGGGTTGGACCTTTGTTGGAAAAATTCAGGGAGTTTGGGCTTTCCAAGGAAATATCCGACGGGGAGTCCAATGGTCTATCTGTTAGTCTATCAGATGGTTGGACATGGCCTTAGAGAGACCAACGGACAAAACTGAGAAAGTGAATTCAAATACTTTTGACTTTTAATACTTGGTTAAAAAGCATTTTCCCTTTTAAGCCACGAAATAGAGAGAGAGAGAGTGGTGGTGATTTTTCTTCTTAACATTCTCCTTCCAATTTCATCTAGCATGGGAGTTCGTCCATTGATCAAAAGTTAATTTTCAGAATCCTTGTTTCGAGGAGAATATTTTAACGTAAGTTTTTCTTTCTATCTCGTTTGTTTATGTTGCCTAGGTTTCTATGCCTTTTTCGTACATCGAAACAAAGTTGATTTTTTTCTTCCTTTCGATGAGTAGATCATTTTCTTACATAGGTTTGTTCCAATCCAAATTTGTTTGTTAGATCGTTTCGGGGGCTAAAGCTTTATGAGTTTTGGGGGGATATCATCTCGATTCGTTCGTTGTTCGACTTCGGGGCTTCAATACTTTCTCATCACTGTTGCGAAGACTACGTATTGATGTAAGTATCATCAATTTCTATTCTCGTTCAATTACCCAATTTTCATATCAAGCTATACATTGAAATAAATTTGTTGAATTTATTTAAGTTTCATAGAAGACTTCTTTGTATAGATTCATTTCATTTTGAAGAGCGTAGATAGACTAATTCAAGAGGCTAAAAGAGCTGAGTTTTGGATTGACGTTGGCATGGTCATTCGATAGCATCTCTGGAGGCTTTCGAATTAAGGTATGGGCTGATAATGGACAATAGTATAAGTTTAAACTTATGCACGTATGTTAGCATGATTAAGTTTTGAGATTGATTATTCATTTATGTATGATTATTTCCCCGTATGCAAACCAATTATTTGTTAATCGAGACATCAAAGTATATGTTTAGTTGTTGTTAAGTAGTCAAGTATGTTATATGTTATAAGTAACATATATGTTGTAAGTAGTCAATGTTGTAAGCTCATAAGTAGCGAAAGTCACATTTTGTTGTGACATGTATGTTATAACTATGGTGTACGACATAGATGTTCATAAGTATTCAAGTATATATCACGCATTCATTCATGTTCATAAATGCAAGCATGTCCATAAGCATTCATACATGTTCATAAGTATCGTCACATGTTCATTGGATAAGTATAAGTTTGGGAAAATGTTTTGACCTTTTTTGATTTTAACAAACTAAAGCAATGAGGCTTACAACCTTATATGGGTATAAGGGACACCCTGGGCATAAGGAACAACCTTTTACTTTTTAAGAAATAGGCATAAGGAACACTCCATTTTAAGACAAAGCAAAAAGATACAGTCCCAACTTTCCTTTTTAGGCATAGTCGAGATTTGTTCTCGTATATGTTCGTAAGTTGTAGGCATAGTCCTAAGCATAAGTTGCATTGGTAATGTATGCATAGACATGGTTGTATTTGTACACCTTCTTTACGTATGAAGGCTTTTTGCATTGTATATATTATGATTATGTTCATTCACATAATATCTGATTTATCATAATGTTGATTTCCGACCCATACATTTCTTTCTATGTACATCGATCTCTAAACTATTTTGTAGGTCCAGAGTTCGGGGTATGATTAATAAGACGATGTAGATGCGGGTGTCTATTTTGTAACTATGGGTTATTTGTAATAAACTTAAGTTGTATTTTGATATGGCGTTGTATGAAAATATAGATATGTTCTTACTCTTATACATGAGGTGAAAAACATATGTGTACCTTTTTTATTATTATTTTTGACAAGCATACAACATGTACTTGTTCTTTGTAAATAGGGCATTTACCTTTAAGTAGTATTATGTTGTTGTTCATATATGTAAGCCTTCTACTATGTTGTATAAGATGTTGTAAGCTGTTGTTTATAAGAAGTATTATAGCTCCTTTGTAGCAGTCAGGAATGGGATGTTGATTTATGTATCTTCTTCCTTTCTTTATCTTTTTATAAGCATGTGCCCTTGAGTATTAAGGTTGGAAATTCGGGGTACGATAAGTTGTATAAGTGTATTTTCATTTATTTTCTTTCTTTTCTATTCTTTCAGTTCATATCCCTGAATTTATGGGAATTCGGGGCGTGACAAGGGGGCGTGACAAGTGGGCTATAACTTGGAGGTATGTATGGTGAGAATCTCAAGTAAGGCCAGAGCCGTTTGATCATAGGGTAGGGATGGTGGTAGCATCTCTTACACAATAATGTTCTTGTTCAAATATCCTTTGTTGGCCCAATTATTTACTTGCCACCTCAGACTTTTACAACCTGTGGTAGTATGACCATGGTCCCGATGATACTCACAATATTTGGATTTGTCCAGACATTCCGGTATGCTCCTCAATGGGCAAGAGGTACCACCCAATCATTACGTTTAATCTCATGAAATATTTTACTATTTGGATTATTAAATTGATATTGGGGACTCTTGACCCACTGCTCCCTAATCCCTTTGCCTGTTGTCCCTTCTAAACTTTTTCGATTTCTTTTCATTCCTTATTTCTTCCCTTTTTGGCTCTTTCACCACATTATGGACTTCCTTATTAGACCCTTGATTCTTTACTTCCTTTGTAGCAATTTTCAATCTTTCTTCTTCGACCTTTGAATATTTATCTAATTTCAGGAAGAACTCATCTATGGACTTAGCAGGCTTCGAATGAAATTTCATATAAGCTTCATCTTACGGGTTGAGGCAGGCTGTAGTACAACCCAAAGCAAAGGTTTCTAGGCACCAAATTCAATCGATCGAGTTATAAACATTTATAAACTTGATAGTGATATCATGTAAGCTTTCATTAGAGCCATTTCTCATCTGCATCAAGGTTTTAGGTCCTAAGGTGGTCTTGAAATTTGTGGTAAATCTTTTAAAAATATTTCCATTATTTGTCTCTAGGACCGAATTGTTCCCGGAGCTTCTTTATCTAACCATTTTAAAGCTTCTTCTATGAAGGTAGAGGAAAATATTTTGAACATAAAATTTTCATTGGAACTTCAGGCAAATATCCTCTGCAAGTAAAGTATCAGATGTATACTAGATCCGACAGAAACTCCATCGTATATAGGGAGAACAAGGGGCTATAGTTCCACGGAGTTGGTTCATAGAGAATATAAGGACTTAGTAGTGCTTGAATCATTCCTCCAATGATTCGTTCTACCTGCTTATCCACCGCAGTTCGGGGATATTATGGCAACTTAGTATCTATCTTTCTTCTTCTGTTGGAGGTTTGGGAGTGGCGACTGATGCTTCCTCGAGGTGGATTGGGGATACAATGAGATCGGGATCTAGTTGGCCTTGCGATTGGATGAAAGTTCCCTAATTTTGCCCTCTGTTCTGACTATGTCTATCTTGAGTTTGATATTACCCTCGAATACCACTTCGGGTTTGAATGCGTGGGATGGGGTTGGATTCCTGGAGTACTCTAGTGACGTGTTCAGGAAAATACTCTTCATCCTCATCCTCACCCGAGATATATTTTTCACTATCATCTTCAAACGGTATGTAACTGATGTATCTGGAGGAGCTAGCAGAGTTAGAGGAACTGGTAGTCCGGAGCCCCGAGGCCCTTGGGTCACAATGCCTACTCCTTTGCACACCATCTACTCTGGGAGAGGGGGATCTTTGCCTTCTAATGAGAACAGAATCTTCCCAATATGCTTCTCCTTTTACTTCGGGAATGGGAAGGAAGGTAGAAGGGTGTTGTCTTGGATCACGGTGCCTATACTCATGGGTGTTTTGATCTTGTTCGGTTGCCAATGTTAGCTAGGGAGGAATCCTTTCCCTATTCTCGGGTGAATGATCAATATCCATAGGTTGATGTTCAAATATGGAGAAAAGGGAGTTGTTTCCTCTTCTGAAAGGTAGCCCACAGAAGTTAATGGCTGATTGAACTTGCTCTTGCACAAGAGAAGCAATCAGAACTTGTAAATTTAACAGTTCAGGAAGGTTATTTGAGGAACTCGAGTTGCTCATTAGTTGTTGGTTTAGCCTTACCTACAATTCATGCAAGATAAGATTTGTGAGGTTACTTCAGGCAAGGGGTCCGAAGGTATAACAGTGGAGGGTAGGGAAAAGATGGGGAATACTATCTGTCCCACTCTAGGAGAAGTTTAAGTTCCAGGGATAGATTCGTCTTTGAGAGTTAAGTCTCGTGTATCATGCGGTAGAGGGGGGGTACTGGTCGTCAGGGGATTCTAACATGTTTTCGGCTTTTCAGAACTACTGTTAGGTGTAGTAGGTTCAAGAAATTAAATGTTTCTTCTTATAATAAGTTCCCATAGACAACGCAAGTTGAACAATAAGTTTCCCGTTTGGGATCAAATACGAACTTCCAAAGGTATATGGTGTAGTTCTGAAGGCTGAATTATTTTTTCCTGAGCCTCAATCTTTCAATTTACTTCTTCCACGTGAGGCTTACTCCAGCTATCAGAGGGGACTATCTAGATCTTACTTCAATACTTGAAAGTGTGATACGGGATTGCCCACTAACTCTCCGATACGTAAGTAAAACAGGATTCTGATGAAGATAAAGTACAATGTACTTAAAGAAAAGTATTAAAATATTGAATGATATAGTTAATGTAGAGAAAGAAAGTAAAGTGTATTTTTAGCTGACAAGTGACAGTATATATAGACAGAGTACCTGTAAAGCTGTTACAGAATATTAACTCATTAGTTCCTGAATTACCTATTAATTTGAGCGTGTGACAAAAAATTTGTTTTATTTACGGTAACGATCTCTTGGTTTTATTTTATGTATAAATATACACTTATCAACTTTATTAATTATTCATTTTTTGTTAATACTCTTTCATTTGCTGATCCATTATTCGGCACACCTACTCTTACTAGGACTCCTCGTTGTACTCCAATGCCAATGTACTAAAGGGCACGTTATTTTAGTTTAAAAAATATGTTCTATTCCTATAATACATTAGCATTGGAGTACAGAATTCAAGAAGTGTAAACATTGGAAAATGAGTGTGTACCGCTATTAAAATTAGTTTAATAGTGAGATATTACTTTTTAGTTATAAAAATAAAATTTTATAATAAAAAATTTTAATAATAATTTTATAATTTTATTTATAAAATTTTGTTTTTATAGCTGCTGACATTTACATTAATATGTTAGATATTTCAAATTGCGGTGATTCTATAAACCCAAAAAAGTGAAAATCAATCCATAGCTATGAATGGGGTTACACAGTAAAGAAGTAGGTTTATTTATGGGAGTTGTATACAATGAGGCGAGTCTCACATGAGCACCGAAAAATTAATATATATTTTTAGAACTTCTATCCACTAAAAAGCTAAGTCAATTACTATATATTAAGTATCTTTTTCTTAGATTTATATATGATGTGAGATTATGTATATTCCAACAATCTATCACTTGCATGTCACAATGTTGAATCCCTCCTTAATTTTGATCTTTCACTCTCTAGACATGATGTTGCCATTATTGTATCCGTAATTCTGACGATAACTCCAACCATCTTGCCATATGATTGCAACAATACCTTCGACCGCATTGTGATTCTTGCACCCATGACTTTGGCGTTTGTCATGTAGTTATCAACGCCATCGTATGTGAAGTCTAAGCCACAATACACATTTAAAACTCATATTCACATAAAATATTAAATCCATTAAATAGTAAACTCATTAGTGTATGTTAATTCTTTTTTTTTTTTTTTGATTTTTACCTGATTTGAGATCAAGCATCCCAATAGCTTACACGGCCAAAAAATCGAAATGATTGTAACAACGAAGATGGCAAAAGATTTGGATTCATTTATGTTCTTGAAACAGGAAAACGACGTTTTCGGTTTGGTTTTAAGTCCATCTATAATTTCTCCAAAAGGGTTCAAGCAAAGTGTGAAATCCTTTAACTAATGTATACTAAAGTTTGTGCCCTGTTGGACCACTATATATCAGACCATATTTTTCTTTGAAATATCTTGATTGTCTCTTGATATTTCGCCTTGATCAGTGGAATTGTCAGCATAAACGAATATTCAAATTTAAAGTGTTAGGGAGTTGGGCTTTTTTCGAAGGAAAATCTTCATGTGAAGATAATACCACCTACTATATATATATATACACGTGCGTGCGCGTGCACGCACGCGCTTGTGTGTGCGTACTCGGGTCGGGGAAAGCCGAAAATAAAAAATGGGAATGGTGGATGGCGTAAAATTTATTATGAGATGCTAAAATATAAGATATTTAATAAATTTTTCAAAATCACAGAAAATACTATAGTCCCTTGGTAAATCTTCAGTTCTACCATATGTTGGGAAAACTTTTTTTTTTTTTTCTCGCCAAAAGAAAAATTATTTTCCATCTAAAATCTAAACTTTACTTCTTACTGCAAGGACTATTTGGTTACAGTTTTAAAGCTTTAATTTTTGTATTTTTTTATTTAAAATATTAATAATATTTA